>JAOEJH020059767.1:0-16213 GCA_025448215.2 Palythoa grandis
GACCAGGGGGGGCTAGTAAAAAATTTAAAAACAAAAATTTGTAGAATTCTTTGTGTTTTGAGACACTGAATTGTTTATGAGTTTTGTCTTCTTTACTTTTAATGTGGTCCTGAACCTAGAGGTTGAATTCTCAGTCATTTTCAATCAGTTTTAAAGACGAAATAAAACAATTAAGTTGCTCTTTCGAGCCGGTGCTTGTCTCGGGTTTCTGTAGTGTTAAGCGGATGAGAGTCATTGACTCCCCTTTGGCGGGACACTAATCCATCCCAGGTTAGCCCCCAGCAGAAGCCGGTACTCATTTTACCGACCCCGTAAGGATGGAAAGCTGAGTCAACTTCGGCGGAAAAGAAGGTCACACAAATGTTTAACACTTGGCAGAGCTGGGGTTTGAACTTGGGACCTTGTGGTTGGAAAGCAGAGATCTTACCACTGTGCCAACCATGCTGCCCTGTTGTATTCACTGATATTTGCCCTGCAAGCGAATGTCACAAGATCGATTCTGACCAATGGTCTTGTGTGCTTTTACTTTGAAAATTATTGTTGGATTATAATATCTAGCAAAAAAATCTACCATAACAAACTGTGAATCAATGCACTGCAGTGCTCGAAATTCAAAAGAAATCCAGGTTGTCCCTATTTCAAAAGCCGGACAACTAAACCCGTGAATTTGGTTGCCCTGATTAATTCTTGGTTGCCCCTTAGAAAAACCTACCCATTTAGAATTGCTTAGCTGAGGCAAATTAATTATTATTAACTTCACATTATCGGACATTGACAATAAAAATGGTCACGTAAGTCTTGTGCTGTTTTTAATTAATTTATTTTCTCTGTTTGGCTGGGTTGTCTGTTGTTTATTCCTTGGGCAACCAGCCTCCCAGTTTTACCAAAAATTAGTTGCCCGGTAAAAGTTTTGGTCATCTCGGACGACCAGACAACTGCTAATTCCGAGCACTGGCATTGATAATATTTATGTTATGGTTCAAATTTATCCATGATTCAAACTTTAATACCATTGTTTCAAAGTTATCAACACACATTACCATACCCTAGAATGATAATTAGAATTATTAGAATGATAACTAAAAAGTAAAATATAATTTGAACCATACATTTAAATAAATGAACTCAAATTACACTGACCAGTTAAATTTTGTTGCCATTTCATATCATTTTACATAATTTATTATTTTAATAGAATACATTTGATTTCGTTGAAACTCAAAAGCTGTGAATGTGAAGAAAAGCAAATGTAGGATGTCACGTATAAAAAGAAAAAGTTTTTCCGATTGACTTCACTTAAAAAATATGTGTTTTCAAGTGTACCGTAAATTATAAGCATTTTTACGCTGAAAAACCGTTTTCCTTTCTTCGGAAAAGGGGAAAGCGGCGCCACATGAGGCCCTTAAAGAAAACTTCCGGAAGGAATTATTAACACAGCTGACAATTGATGAACTGACGAAATCTTTCTATTTTTTTTTTCAAAAATATATTTTGAAACATATCATATTGTGTTACTAATCTTTCTTGAATGGTTGGAATTGTGCCACTATGGAAGCGAAAACTCGATGTGAAACCGTATCATAAAATAAAACTTTGTATTTTTATTCTTCCGGACCCAAAATAAAAGGAGATTTCCCAAAGACGCGGGACGGATAGTTTAGAATCATTGCGAGCTGTACTTACCCAGGTCGAGATTTTCTTTAAGTCTTAGAGGAGTTCGCAATACATACAATAAAAATACAACCAAAAGAAACCAAAATCCCCAAAGGTACGTCCATGACCAACCAATCCATTGCTTGATCTTAGATAGAGTCCCAACAACACCATTTTCATTCTCAGTCGCCATCTTGGATGTTTGGTTAGCAGTGTTTTTCTGCGCCTGCGTCATTTACTGTATTCTTGCCCAGGTTCTTTCTTTAACTGAGTAAATTTTCTTGACTAAACCGTGAGAAACTGGTCTTCAAAGAACGTCCAAACTTTCCCGCATTTCTTTTATCCGGCCATCTCTAGTATTTATTTTTCTTAGTTTTACTACATATTTATATTCATTTCTCGGCAGCCCTATCATTCCTGCGCTCTAGTTTATTTTGTAGACCCAAGTTACACAAGACACAATTCGTCGTCGGTCACGATTCACTGATACATACCAAATGCTAAACAACGTGTTAACAACTATATCAAAATACATTCTCTGGCCCTGGGTTGTCGGACTAATTCTGCTGTTTGCGAGAATACAAACTATAGTTAATTATATATAGTCAGCTAGCTAGAGCTTACCGCCAAATGAACAAATTGCTTAAGAATATGTAAATTTCGCCCTAGATAAGAACGTGTGATCAATCTGTCAATTTTGCACCAGATTAGAGAGAGCTGCCGTCTCGAAACAGTGCTGTAGTGCGCTATGTGAACAACTTCCGTGTTGTTTTTTAAAATAATAAAGTTCTGCCCATGCATTGAGCACTGTCTGCTTTTGAATTATGACGGTTAGTTTAGTCGAGATAAGGTATTTTTCATAGTGTGCGGCATTGCGTTATGCATACACAGTGTATGTGGAGGGAGAAAAAGAGAATTAGATAATAATAATAATAATAATAATAATAATCAACATTTATATAGCGCTTAATCATCGCTATTCTAAGCGCTTTACAAATGAATACAGGGTTCACTGACCAATCAGTTGAGGGTGTTAGATAGTCCGCTACAGCGGCTCACATATATTATCATTAAGAAATGCCTTCAGTAGAACAGACAGACCACAACACCGGGATCACTACCCTACTCTTTTCGACAAGTGCGTGATAGAGTGTCGAGAGACTGGACCTACGGTTTAACGATCTTATCCGAGAAGACGCGAAGGTCTAACCATTTGCAGATGTTAGAGCAAAGGCAGCACCTTCTCCACAGTTATTTTAAGACCCTGATTGAAGGTCCGGCCTGGGACTCGATCCCGAACATCCCGCACGGCAGACTGGCACCTTACAAACTAGGCTAACCAGACGGGGGAGATAACTTCTACTGATGACTTAAAATATCTCCCGCACTGAATTTTCCAAAAAATTAGTAAGTGTGCAAATAGGTTAAAGGGATTGGTGCCTCATTTTTGGACTTCCACAGAAACAGACTCTAAAATTATCATTCCGTAGATTAACCCATTGTTGTCAAGAGCAACTAGCTGGTCTTTCCTTATCTTTACTATTTTGAATTCCCGTAAATGCCAGTTCTGTTCACTCATTTCCGAAACCTGCGCACACACTGTGATCTAACTTTTCCTGTTTGTGTCTTCATTTTATTGCAAGTTCATTACCTTAAGCTAGGGGTATATTAAGTTAAAGTTACTTAATTAATAGATTGAGATAATGATGTCCAAAACTGTAACTTGAGATATCTGAACTGTTTAAATCTGCGTTAGATAGTTATCCGTCCAGGCTAATAAAAGACTCTATAATTAACAATTAGACTACGAGCCCCAGTTTTCTATGTGCGCCTCGTTGACTATCGCTTGTAGAAAACTACAGGGTGTAGCTGCCTATTTAGCCATTAAGCCCGGCTTACAAACTTTTGGGAAAAATTATTAATAACTCTATCTCCCCGTTATATCAGGTAAATGATTTTTTTTTTGCTTGAAAATATGGTTCCTTGTTCGCAAAGCTATCGAGAATAACAATAAAATTCATTTAAAAAACGATTCACATTTGTTAATGAGCCTTTTCTTCCAGGTTATAATGCACGATTTCAGCTATAACGTACGCGTGCACTGTATGTCGGTAAAATGAGGCCTGTCGCTTATAGCTGGAACGGACTTACAAACCAAAATTGGCCAGCTAGTAGCGAGTAGTCTAATTGTTTTAGTAAAAATTCACTGTGGTCTCATTGCACGAAACAATAATAAGTAAAGCGTTAAAACTGTTTTATTAATAATGTGTTTACATCTAAAAAGTGCGCGCGATGTGAACTGTCAATGTTGCATTTCGAGTAAGTATGCTAACTGATTTATTCGCGATAAAAATGTTTAAACAAAATTGTATTTCGTTCCCTACAATTAAAAATTTTTTCATTCCCTGTTTTTTGCAACTTTGTTTTTCTCAGGAAATGCTCTTTCAATTAACTTTTCTATTTCTTCGTCTGAGATATCGGCGAAATGTTTTGTCACCATTGTTGCCTGGTTTTGAGGCATTTTCTTGACGTTTATTGTTATATTTTACCAAGCTTCGTGATTGGTCAAAATTATAGAAGATGGATTTTCATTGGTTGTTTGTGACTGTTTTCTATCAGCGAATAGAAAACAGCTGGAGAGCCAATCAGATCCACAGATTTACAATAGACCACAGTGAATTTTACTAATCTCCAATAGACACGAGAATTAAAGACTGTAATCCCCGTCCAGGGGAATCAAAAATTTTAATCCCCGATAGATAGGGGAATCAAAAATTGTAATCCCCGTCCAGTGGAATCAAAGATTCTAACTCTCGATAGATAGGGGAATCAAAAGCTTTAACCCCCGTCCAGTGGAATCAAAAACTCTAACTCTTGATAGATAGGGGAATCAAAAATTCTAACTCTCGAAACAAAGACTCTAACCCCTGTACAGGGGAATCAAAGACTCTAACCCCTGTACAGGAAAATCAAAGACCGCTTAACACTATTTAACACTACACTACAGAAACCGGAGATAAGCCCCGGATCTAATGATCCACTAGGCTCGTATAATGACTTAGCTATTGGCATTTGGTGGAGTATACCTCCTTAGTGTTCATGATTGCAAGACAGGGTTTACTTTAAAGGTGGGAAGACAAAATCATTTTTGAGATTCACAAGAACTAAAAACGTATTGCGCTGAATGCTCCTAAACAAAGTCTGAATATTCTTCTACAAAGCAGAAATAGCATTTATTCACAATTACGCAAATACGCACTTTAAAACCAACAGTGTTCGTGAATGATTATCAATCTAACGAGGGCACTTCAATGGGGCCGAAAGGACCCTAATACTGAGAAATCTCAGTGATAAAACTGAGTCACTCCAATCGCGTCGACAAAACGCAAAAAGTGAACACCATTTCTTTGCTCTCATGATTCATAATTATCTTGTTCTACTCAGTTATCGCGCAGTTTCGTTTTAGCTGAAAAGTGAGCTTTTTGATAACGTTAGTAACAAATTCAATTTCCAGATATAAAAACAAAAACTAAATAACTTAATAAAATTCAATAAATTAAAAGCTTGTCAATATATTCTCCCGCTTCGACCACCCTCTGTGACACCCGTCGCAGCACGACAACCCGGCCAATACATAATGATATAAAGATATAAAGCGATAAGATACTTACGCCTAAAGTTAATAAACTGTTCCGGTTGCCAGGGTAATTACAGTAAACAGTCAAATCCTAGACATCCAATACACAAGGACATTGGAAACTTGTCTCGCAAAAGCAAGATCGTTTTCAATATTGTGAAAATGTTTTTATTGATGTTGTAGCCTTAAGTAAAAAAGCGTGCAACATAGGAATCAAGCACTTCAAGAGTACTTCTGCACACACATGAGTATAATTGCTTGACGATTTGTCAGTTCGCGAAAGCGCCGTGAACCAAAAAAAAAGGGTGGATAAAGCACTTGAGCTCTGTGACAAAAAAACCGAGTCGATGTGCAATGATAAGCCGTTACTATGGTAACGACACGTATCTCTAAAAAACACAAAGCTACAGAATTTTATATCTTACTACAAAAACAGCATCATTTTATATAATTTGAATAGCGCTGCGGATTGTCATTTTTTCATATGGTTCTGGTTTAAGAAAAAATGTATTTGTGTATGTCTAATGCTAAGCAACCAAGTACGTTTGTGTTGGCGGTAAACAACTCAATTGCACATCACGCGAACACAAAACTCATTAAACTTAATTTTTTAATAAATAATATTAATAATAATAACCCTCTTATGGCAGTCAAGGACTAAGTTTCTAATTTGCAACACGTTTAGTAGTTCTTTTTACAATTTTTAGTTTCCACAACTATTCTGATACTAACGGGTTTCACCCCATATTGATCCTATAGGTAGATACCATCCTAACTGCAGAAGCTGGAAAAATACGTTTTCTATGTCAAGTAGTATGTGGTAAAAAAACTGGCTCGCAAACACATCTTCCATTTATTTCAGGACAAATAGTTCTATGGCATAGGATGGTACTGAGGTTACCATTTTGCGTATAAGTCATATTCAGATTTGGCAAAATTTTCAGACTTATAGTTTACACTTATGCTCAAAGACATCTTACGCCAATGAAGAAATAGCTTACTCGACTTCGATTCGCCGCCACATTTAGCAGTTAAAATTTAAGGAATTGTTCCTAGATGTGCATATTGAATATCCAGAAACTGTGATAGAAAACAAATGAACACTGATAGATTAAAATTTAGTTAAAATTAAAGTTAAAATTTAAGGAATTGTTCCTAGATGTGCAGACTGAATATCCAGAAACTGTGATAGAAAACAAATGAACACTGATTTAGAAAAAGATCAACGTTTCGTCCATTGGCTAGTTTATTTGACTTTTACAGTTTTCATCGGTTTTGGCTCAATTACTTAATTAAACTCTCTTTCAATTTCAGTTTGTATACATTTTGAATCTTTCGTTGGCGTGAATAAATCAAACTATTTGAAACTGAAAATTTGGTTGAATCGAAAAGAATAAATTGTGTTCAATTATTCGTTATATGATGCCGCCAGCTCTCCTCTCGAATGTCGAGCAGTTACACTATTCATAAAATAACAAGTATCAACGGCTAATGCTCGAAATTTCAGCTAAACTTAAAGACATGTTACGGTAATAAAGAAATAACTTCCTAAGTTCGCCGCCACATTTAGTAATTTTAAAAAAGTAAAATTATTCACCGAGCATTCTCGTTGAAGATGAATCGTTCCGAAAAACTTGTTTGGAGCCCGCAAACTTCACAAGTGTTTGTTATTCAATTGTTAAGTAACAATAGTTTGCAGTAATTAGAAGTCACAGTGTGTGTGTCGCAGATATCTTCACACCCCTAAAAAGCCTCTCGAACTGACAACAATTAACTGCTACCTAACTGAATTGCGCATATCAATTTTTTCCTTCGTTACGTAACACTAACACGAAATACCCTTGCGTGCTTAGTTGTATGACTGTGAGTGCTTTTCGTAAATTGCGGGCCCTTTTCTTGTCTTATATTAGCTATCAAAACGCTTCATGATTGATCAAGTTCATGATTGATCGTGAACGTTCGTGAGACCAAAAACAATAAAAAAAAATGAGTTCTGTAGTGAAGCTTAAAGAAAAGATCTTTATTGCATATTGCTATTCCTCCTTATAAAAGAACCTTTTAACCCTAAAAATCTAAACAGAATCGATGAAACTATGACGAAAAAGCACACACTGTTTAGTTACAATGACACACGAAACAGACGAAACAAAATAATTTTTATAAAAAAGCAGATACATTTTCATGAAATGGAAAACTCAAACAGCACAGAATTTTCGGTATAGGTGTTAGTGAATTTAAGGTTAACATACTGACAAAGACCTTTTGAGACATTTCGCAGTGTTAATGGTTCTAGCTTGCTCCCAGGGTGAATAATTTGGAGTGTTACCGATGTAGCACTATATTAACAAATAAGTAAATACCGCCTATGGTAAATTTCATAACTCCTCCATGATTTCTTAAATTGATATCAAAATATTGCCATAACTAGCAATTTCTAATCAAAAGCGAAATGCTGTGAGCTAGATGATGATGATGATAATAATAATTTTATTAGATTTGATTTGCAAGTGACAATCGTTAATATTGAAACTCAAAAACTCAAGAAACGTCAGCATAGCTTTTTGTAAAACAACTTAACTGATTTTAGTAATCGTCTTGACATGCTAGTCGTTTTGAGTGTTTTTTAAAATGATATTTTTAGCATCGGAGAGTAAAAGTTACGCAATTCAAAATAATTTTTGCAAGGTAAAGTAAAAACCTGGAATCGTTCTTCCTTGTTAACAATTTGATAACAACATCAATTCAGTTCTATCGACATCCAAACGTGTGAAGAGTGCAATCCCTGTAGCGTAAATTACAACCACTGATCAAGTGGGATTTCATAATATTTCCGAAAACATTTAAAGATGTTAGTTCATGCCCACGCCGTAAGCCTGAAATATATCACCATATTAATCGCTCCCGGTTAACCTATTTGGTATAAGGTGCAAGCTAAGTCTGCCGTGCGGTATGTTCGGGATCGATTCTCGTCCGAACCTTCACTCAGGGTCTTAAAATAACTGTGGATGGGCAGGATGCTCTAACATTTGCAAATGCTGAGACCTTAAAGACGTTAAACTGTAGGTCAAGTCTCTCGACGCTCTATCGATAGGGGCTTAAAAGAACTCACTCACTAGGGATACAAGGAGTTTTACAAAATAAAACATGGATAAAACTGATAACATTTAAAATCCCGGTAACTCGAGTTTTACGCACGGTGGCGATCATCAGACTGAATATAAAATAAGTTACGATGATTTAAAGTTATTGGCATAAAACTTTCCTGGGGCTTTTGTGAGCAAGATTCAGAGATTGACGGATAAAAATTGAAAGTTGCTTCTTGTCTTTTAGGCCGCTGAAACAGTTGATAACTTCTTCGGTGTTTTTCAATTGGCTGGCGTTGGTACACGAACGTTACGCTAACACCACGGCCCTATCTGGCTATCAACATACACCTGGTAATTAAAGAAGTCAGGAGTCAACTACAATATTAAATGGTTAATCTTGAAACGTGCAAAGGCATACACCGCTGAAGTTTAACAACGCAACCTCTTCTCACGGAAAAACGTTTGACTTTAAATGCAAAAAAAGACACACTTCTCAACAAAAGATCCGAACTCAAGTAGTTCTTTTCATTTAACACTTATTTTCTCAGCGCAGTGAGGTCAGCATTTAAAACGACAAACCATAGTCTATACCTTAAACCTGAAGCCGGTCTTTGTCTAAAAGAGGATGTAATATAAAGAAAACAAAATCAAGACAGAATGATATACATAGTATTGTGAAACACATGATAAAAACGATGCATGTACGGCAGCACCCCTAGCCAATGGCTAAACTAGTTAGTAAATTAAATGCCGACATCAGAACAAGTTCTATGCCAGTAACTTTAAACCAACTTATATTGATATTCAGTTTGATGATTGCCACCGTGTGTGAAACCGAGATTTTAAACATAGCTTTTACATTGGTATGAATTCTTACCATGCTTTATTTATTTTAACAATCTTATAAACATATATTTTTCGCTCTACAACGATACTGTATTGAGCACTCTTTTACTAAATGATCTACGAATATTACACTGAAGTGTATATTTCTTTATCTATTTATTGTTGATATTATTATTTCATTATGAAACTCCCAGAATATTTTAAAGTAATGTTACACGAGGCAAGCTTTTGTGCAATTTGTCTCGCAACGCCATTGCGAGACGACTTGCACGAGCCATTGCAAGCCATGTTACACGGCGCAATTGCGCAATGGCTTCTGCAACTTGAAAATCATTGCGAAAAGTCGAACTGGATTTTATTTTCGGCAACGATGTCTGCAGTTTGTCTCGCAACGATTTTAGTCATTGCACGGGGTGTTACACGCTGCAAAAGTTCGTGCAACTCATCTCGCAATGGCGTTGCGAAACAAGTTGCACAAAAAAGGACTCGTGTAACATTGCAGGTACTGTGACTGTTTAAGAAATCTATAACGCTTTTTATTGATCAATTCAATATTTCGGATTAAATTATTATTTTTTTGTTTGTCTGTTTGTCATTTAGTTAATGTTCCCTGCATTTAATTCCAATGAATCTGTTAGTGATTTTTTTCCCTTTTTTTCTGGCGAACCCTTACCGTTGGGTTTTAGTATTACCATAATAATAACTATTTTAATACCTTAAGGCCAAGCCACAATAAAAGTTGGGCTTTTTAACAATTCATGTCTCCCAAGAGTTAACAAAAAACGGCTTACAAGCGTCTGTTAACAACATTTCATTCTAGTTTCTTCGTGAATGTTTGGTTTTGCTTCGTTGTACAGGATGCGGCATGCACACTAAAATTACTTTTGTTCAGAAAGACAATCCCATGCAGTAATCTTTTTTGGTTGACATACATTGAATCAAAGCAAAGGATATCAACTTTATCATCAAAGGAACCGACTGTAATTGCCCCGCATTGAATTAAAGCAGTCTTTTTCAAATGCTCTTTGAAAAAGTTATGATAAACTTCACACCATATCTCAATTGGGCCGCCAAAGCTACTAGAATTTAATTAGTTATTTTTCAAGCAAAGAAGATAGCAGAAGCCTTAACAAGCAAGCTAATTGCAAAATGGTCCCGAAATCTTTAAGAAGAATAACTAATAACCGCTAGTGTATTTTAACTTAGAAAAGCGATGCATTTAGGCAAATGAACTTCATCTCGCAAAAAAGCAAACATTATCTAAAGTTTGTCTCTTTTCGAAAAAATCTCTTCAAAAGATCATGACTGTTTAAATAACAAACAATATTGTTTGCTGGCGTTATTCATGTTCAATGATACTTCTCTGTTTCTTAAACTTATAAACACAGTGATCAGCCCGTGTGTGAAGTGTTAGTCAATTATGAATAAAGTTGGCAATATCTATGTATGTGAATGCTTTTAAGTGTGACGCAAAACATCGTTACAAATTCCTTGAGATAGTGTACAATCGTTAGTGAAAACACGCATTGATAAAATGACAATTTTAAGAGGTTACACGCGGAAATTAACAAACGAAAGTGGAACAAATATGTTTGAACGCTTTCCAACAGTGTTTACACACTTCCGATCAGAGGCGCGCGTCGGTAACTGCTTCAGTGAACAGCGAACACAATTTCGTAGTTTACAATGCCCGAGACACTATAAATAGCCGTTCTAAACACTCTCGGTCATTTTGCATTTATGCTTGCGACCAATGAGTTGCGATATACGGTGTTAAGTAAACAATTCCACGCTTTTTGTTGATCCTAATGAGAAAGTTTTGAGCAACATAGAACCCCTGTTTGCTTAAAGTGTGGAGAACAGGAGTTAAAGGAACTGATAAAACAAACAGTGACAATGGTAAAAGTTTCACTCAAGTTGGCGTTGCTCGCACTGTTATTCTTAAGTCTTCCTTCGGGATGTATTTCGCACTGGTGGTAAGTTAACGAATTTACAAAGACTTAAAAAAGATAAAATCAATTTTATGCAATCACATTTTGTGATTTTCGTGGTAATTACAAATTAACTATGTGAATCGTTTTTTTAAGGTTCATGTCTGAACTGTTCGCCCTTGGTTCGAAAATCATGTGCAACTCCATCGCAGGGCTGGTGAACGTTCAACGTACCCTTTGTCGACAAAACCCCGATGTTATGATAAGTATTGGCAAAGGAGCCAAACTCGGAGTACAAGAATGCCAATATCAGTTCAGATTTCAACGCTGGAACTGCTCGACTGTTAAGCGCGACACGTCCGTCTTCGGAAAAGTAATGCGAAAAGGTATAGTTTACAAAACAAACTCTTTTCCGCATTTTAAGCCTTCTTAACATTTATTAGTCTTTATCTAATCTCGTGTAGTAACCGTATTGATTTCACTATTTGTTGTTCAGATGTCATACAAAGTTCATACTTAGCTTCTCGAATTAAGTATCTTTTGTCTTTAAAATTTTCGATCAGACTAAAGTCTCGTAAAATGTTTTGTCAAATGCGGTTGTTTCTAGTATTATGTCGCATTTTTTCCCGCTTTTATGGTAGTTTAACCTCAGATATAATACCGTAAAAATCAAGTTACCACAAAGCGCCCACACACAATTTTATCCGCTTACGTTTTTCGTTTCCAAGTTTTTATTGTTTGTTTGTCAACACTTTGAGTTCCCTGCCTAATATTATAATTATATAAACCGTGGTTTTGTATCCCGAATCCTCTTTAGCCAGTCGAGAGGCCGCCTTTGTCTACGCCATCTCTGCAGCGGCCGTTGTGCACGAGGTTACAAAATCCTGCCGCCTGGGTGAGTTACGGGACTGTTCGTGCGATAACAGGCGTGGAAGGAGTAGGCAAGGATTTGAATGGGGGCGATGCAGTGATAATATTAATTATGGCCTGCACTTTGCTAAGACGTTTGTGGATGGCAGAGAGGAGGAACGTGACGCTCGGGCGTTGATGAATCTTCATAATAATCAATTGGGAAGGAGGGTAAGTAAATACCTAGTCATTATCGAAGAGTTATACGATCCTCTAAATCCTCTTCACAAAAGAGAGCGACCGATGCTGAACAAAGTATGCATTGTACACTTAACCTTAAGGAATTTTTTCTCTCTTGGGGCTTAGGCGAGTTCGGAACGAAACAATAGCCCGGAATGTAGAAACCAAAACATGATGAGTTCAAATCTTTACAGCCCGTAAAACTGAGCCGCTGTTTCAACATGTAACAGTTACGTCGTGACCAAACGTCTTGCAAGCAAAATTTATGCGTCTCACAACAGCGGATTGTTACGGGGAGGGGGAAGGGGGTCTTTTAGGGGTGAAAGAGATACTATACAATTATGAGCCATTACAGGTGATTGTGTTGTTCAAGTATAAATTACATTATAATAGTTTACATACTTCCATCAAAGCATTGAATGAAAGTGCAGTAAAATAAACGACAATGCTTCTATCGATATCGTATTTAACCCAATAATTCATGAACAAATTATTAGTTATTAGCTGACTAACAAACGATTGGATCAACAAAATGTTATAACTTGATTTATGTTTGGGACACCGTATTTTTACTTGATCAGTAACCATACTATCTCTAGTTTATTTTTCTAAATCTGGCAGTTTTGTATCTATCTCATTTTACGATTAAAACCGCGGGAAGAAAATAGTTATTCAACAGTCGGTATAAACAGATGACAGTTATTGTTATTTAGAGATTACAATTATTGTAACCAATACTCAGACAAATATGAACCAGTCTACTGCCACTGCACTACGCAGTAATCACTTAAAAAGATTTTTTTATAAATTTCATTGTCTTCCACACGAAAATGTCGCAGTAAAAATGTCAAAGTTTCATAGTCTGTCAAAGCACACCAGACAACACACAACCATTTACTTTGTTTTTCTTGTTCTTTTGATTAACTTGCGATGCATATTCTGTATGGCAAACTTTCTAAACTTCCTAAAAGCTTTCTGAATTGTTGAGCAAATTGTTTCGACTTAAAATATTGGCCCCATTATGGAGATATGACGTCGAGAAAAGGACAAATAGTTGTCATTAAGAGATCAAGCCAATTGGGGGTATTACAAAAGATTCGGATTTAGCAGCTTAACAATACCTTTTTATCTTTTTAATTCTGAACTTAAGAAATTTTAGGAGTGACAGCTTTTTCATGTGGTTATCTAGCTAGTTATATTCAGCGTTTAATAAGTTTGTTTTATCCGTCGCTTCACTCTGCATAAAAATGATTAACAAACAATACTTGCCAGCTTGCAAAACATGCAAAGGTTTTATTTCTCGTTTTCGCTCGACTGCGTCATTCTTGTTCTTGTGCAAATCATAGATAAGTACTTGTGTTTTCTAGCCATGTTTGTCAGTATCTTCATGAAAAAAAAATGTATTAAAGACAAAATATTCAACAGTGCAAAGCACCGGAATCAAATATAAGCAAAGTATAAATAACTTTTTAACATAACGTACGTAAACTTTTAAAATTCAGTTAACGATGCAGCTCAGTTTTTTTCCAGTAAAAGAGAAGGTTTTTGTATTGCTGATAAATAAAGACTGAATTAAATAAACCGCCGCCATCATATATTGTTAGTGGATAACTGACTGATTCTTTCGAAGTCAGCAAGATTTAATACTTGTCAGTTTGATTTCTTTCTTCTCCACGAAGAGTTTAATTTAGAGGCATTTTTGTTGGCTATTTCTTGAAATGTCCAGAATTGGCGCGTACGTGACAAAATTGTAACATTATAGCTCAGCATTAGTGTGGTTCTGACTAGATACATAGTTAAAATCCTATTTCTAAAGAGCAGTTTCAAAGTACTCTTGCATTTAGATAAAAATTGTCTTTCAAGTACTCATTGTTTTCCTGTTGTTAACTTTTTTAAATCCGGATATGTTATACAAGCATTATATAAGAACCAGTAAATTTTAGTCGAGCTCATTGTTCTTTTAATCTTTTGTACAAACTGAGTCTTATTTGTTCTTAAACTGTTCTTAAATCTTATTTCTACACCGTTAATGCCACAGATTTTGGCAGCGTAGTGGTCAGTGTAGTCCTTGTTATTATCTACATGTAGTAAAATTACATTTGTAGAATAGTTAAATTGTTGGTTTTATGATAAATAGTTTTCTACAGGATAATAATTTCGGAAATTGAATTTTAAAATTTCATGTACGCTCCGCATTTTCACTTGGTGTTTTTATCATAAAACTTGTAACGTATTAGATGTATTTACACCCGATAATCGCCATGTTTTGACGTGATTTGCCCTTTCTTGATTTTGGTGTAAATTGAACCTCGTTGTTCTTATAAAGTTGTTCTTTAAAACATACGTGCATGTCACAGGGCTGAAATATTAATGACAACTGCTTAATATACTGAATGAAAAGTTTAAGTCTTTTTCGAGGGATGAAAACCGCAAAGTTTGTGAGCATAGTTTTGAAGATACCATATCTGAAGGCAATAATTCAAAGAGTTAAATTATGTGTTAAAAATATAGGCTTAGGTTTTTCTCAGTGATTTGTGAAAGTCAATAGTTCAACTTCAAGCAGATGAGACGATTAGAGTACACGAAATCCATAGAAAGCAGATCTTTTTATTTATATTCGTTTAGACTAGAGCATTACCATTTCGCATTTATCCAAATATTTAATTATTTTCATTAATATTGTTCATTTGAGTCCTAATGGTTCTACCGTGTCAGTTTTGAAATAAAGTTACAAGTCACTCCTAGATGATGGAATATGCGAGAGAATTTGTGTAGAATCCGTTTGAAATATTATTTTGTCTTGAAAGATAATTCAGTCGAATCGTTGCGTGGTGATATTTAATTTTGGGTCATGACAGTCAAACTGAGCTAAAACAAAGAATCTTGTCAAGAAATTTAGCACAATTTCTGATCGGTGAATTGAGAATAAGTAACAAACAAGAACTCAAAGAAATATTTGTGATTTAAGAATCGGGACATGATTTGATAAAGATAATTCTTTAGTTTAATCTGTTAAAGTAATTAGAAACTATCCATAGAATTTTGATAAAGTAAATTATGTCAGGCAATTAATTTGGTTTTTATAAAATATTTAACAGTTTTGGATCGCGAAGTAAACATTCTCTTTCATAATCATGCAAATTTCCTGAAAGAACCATCATGTTTTGATCCTGAAAACCCGTTATCTTGTCGTGCGTGCCATAAGTTTGTTACGTAACACAGTGCCTTTCTGCAGTAAAAGGACTTCAGAAATGTCAAGTGGTTCTTGGTTGCCAAAATTCAGATGCTGTAATTAAATAACAATTTAAAAAGTGCTTAACAATTTAAAAAGTGCTCATTTACTGAATGCAATTAAAGAAGAGATCATACTCCATAAAAAGAAGCAAGCGTAGATATGGATCGAGATTATTTTTGAGTGTTCAAATTGATATCGCTGAAACGAAATATTTGATTTGTCAAAGAAACATAAACGAGGTATTTTGATATTTATCTTATCTTATCTTTAAATGACTCTTAAGTGAATAAGAACTTGGGGCTTAACACGACTCTTTCGGACAAAACGTTTTCCATAGTATACATACAATTGTTTGTTTTAATTGTAACTCAACTTTGTAGAATTGTTTTTAATTTTTTGCTTAATCATCGTCATTAAACTGCGAAACGTGCACGACCGTAAACTCGCGTAACAGATATATCTTAAGTGAATCAAAAGGAATGAATAATGATTTTTAATGGTTTGCTTGCTAAGACGCTATTCATCTAACACGCAATTTCTCACTGATAAATCCTGAATAACAATAAAGAAAATTTTGAATTCACCACCATTGAAAACGAAAGTTAACAAAAGAAATTGTGACTAAAAGTTAGAAATTTATTTGAATTTCAACGGTACAAATATGGTACTTGAAAATACAATCATTACGTCATAAAGTCACGAACTCGAGTGATCGTGAACTTGATCCTTCTCAACG
>JAOEJH020059768.1:0-10342 GCA_025448215.2 Palythoa grandis
TTATTTATTTACTTATTTATTTATTTATTTATTTATTTATTTATTTATTTATTTATTTATTAAGCTGGGCCATTAATTTACAAAAGAAAAAAAAGGGACAATAAAAAAGAAAAAAAGAAAAAAAAAAATTTTTGACAGGGTCACCACAACATCTTGCGCCAATTACTGTGGGCCCGAATTCTTAGCCATGTGTAGGTCAGAGGCTGGAAAAAGAAGTTGCTGAAGTTTGAGCAACGTTTTAATGAAACTAATCCTTCAGCTGCTCGGTTTTTAGATAAGAAGAAATCTTCCCGACGTTTTACTGGCGACTATGAATATCCTGTACTCAAAGTATCGTTCAACAAGGTAGGTTGCGATCGAACGTGCTCGAGTATTATATGTTAAGGTTAAGAACAAAACTAATTTAAACACGAGACAAAACAAAGAACTATGCTCGTTACAGAAATGTAAGTGTATAACTAGAATGCACTGCAAATACTTCATCGGTGGATCTTGTTTGTTTTTTAGGTCCAGTGGTCAGAGTCCATTGTTGGATAGTTCCATGCGCGATGGCGGACAGGAAAGGGTAAGACATCTAACCAGACTTCTTGTATCCTTGGGGCCTTGATCATACTATTTTATTATTGACTGACACCGACAATAATAGACACACTCAAACTAACAATGATGCCCAATGAGGCATACACGCATACTGAATACAGATTTTCTTCTCGCTGCAAAAACACCCAGATTGATTCTGCTAAAATAATTTTCCAGAGATATGAAGTAAAAAGCGCTTGCTAGGGAAAATTTTGAAAAAAGTCTAAGTTTGCTTTCAAGCATTTGTACGAACAAAGTGACTAAGACAGTGACAGTGACAGTGACAGTGACAGCGACAGTGACAGTGACACTGACAGTGACAATGACAGTGACAGTGACAGTGATAATGACAGTGATAGTGACAATGCAAGGGAAAATTGGGGAGTAGGTTTGGAAAAGTTTGAAAAAAGTCTAAGTTTGTTTTCAAGTATTTGTACGAACAAAGTGACTAAGACAATGACAGTCACAGTGACAGTGACAGTGACAATGACAGTGGCAATGACAGTGACAGTGACAGTGACAATGCAAGGGAAAATTGAGGAATAGGTTTGGAAAAGTTTGAAAAAAGTCTAAGTTTGCTTTCAAGTGTTTGTACGAACAAAGTGACTAAGACAATGACAGTCACAGTCACAATGACAATGACAGTGACAGTGACAATGACAATCATAATCACAGTGACAGCGATAGTGAAAATGACAGTGACAATGACAGTGACAGCGTCAGTGAAAATGACAGTGACAATCACAATCACAATCACAGTGCAATGATAATGATAATGACAGTGATAATCACAATCACAGTGACAGTGACAATGACAGTGACAATGACAGTAAAACTTGCGCTGACAAAGACATTGACAATGATACTGCCATTAGCAATGACAATGACACTGAGATTGACAGTGTTTCATCGAACCCTGTTGATTTACCGCTATGGCCGTGATGTCAGTTTCCTCTCTTGGGATAATTTTATATTGTAAACGATAACGATACTGGAAATGATAATTATAAGTTTTACAAAAGAGCAAACCATTTAAATACCTAGGAAGGCAGAATATTTTTCGCACTAAAAATAACTAAATTTCCCAGCACTTTTATTACAGAGCTTTAACTAACTTAGTCCAAAATTTTGTATTTAATTTTAAAAGTTGCAATTCAGTGTGTGTTTGTGCTCTGCCTTATGGCAGGTCCAGTCCTACAGTCTGTCAATGGCAAGCCTCTTAACATTAACATAGGCTTTGTCATTCTTAAGTGAGTCCAACATCCCTATTATAATCGCTTGGTCGAGCATTGTGGCGCATTTTACGGGCTAAAATGGAGAATTTGGCGGGCTAAAATGTATTTTTGCCCGCTGAAATGAAGCAGACTGTTTCGTTGTCATTTTTTTCAGTTTTTAAATTTCCCAATGCCCTCCAAAGTGATAATAATAGTAATAGAGTTTATGTAGAGTTTATAAGCTGTATTGTTTTATTCTCCATCGTCCTGGGGGTCTCTTGCCCTCGATTATCCCTTCCACAACAATTGTCAGTAGATCAACATGCCTTAATGTGTGCCCTATCCATCTCTTCTGTCTATTCCTAACAATGTCAACCACTTGTCGTTTCTCTCCCATCCGGGTGAGTACCTCCTTGTTGGAAACCGTATCCGCCCGTGAGATGCTAAGCAACTTTCGCCAGAACCACATCTCGCAGCTCTCTAACCTTCTGACATCCTCTTTCCTGAGCGCCCAAGTTTCAGCTCCATAAAGAAGTTTACTCCAAACTAATGACTTAACAAGGGGCTTTCTCAGAGTGAGACTGAAGGACTTCGTCACCAGCTCTAATTCAGTACACGTCATCAAATGCAGTGAACTGAATCGGGGGCAATATGGCTCGGCTTTAGTGTCAGTTTAAACTGCACTCTGCTAAGCAGTCAAGCATTTTTTAATGACGTGTATGTTTAAAAAAATGACACTACACATAGTTCAACTTTTATTGTTGACTGAGTGTGAAAGAAGTGTTCTGGGATTGGGTTGTTTAAAAGCTGGTTAACATTAACCCTGCATTGATCCAAAATTTAAGAAGCAATTTGTTCACCAAGAAAATATTTACTCTTCTTATAAAAGTACTGTTCATAAATGATATTTTCCAAGGAAGCAAGATAGCAGCCCAGTTTAGTCCCTGTAAGGTTAGAAACAAGAGCCATTTATCCATTGGAGCCAGTGCTTATCTCCAGTGTCCGTAGTGTTAAGCGAATGAGAGTCATTGACTCCCCCTGGACGGGACACTAATCCATCGCAGGTTAGCCCCCAGTAGAAGCTGGTACTCATTTTACCGACCTCGTAAGGATGGAAAGCTGAGTCAACTTTGGCGGCACACCAATGTTCATCAGTTGGCAGAGCCGTGGTTTGAACCCGGGACCTTGTGGTTGGAAGGCAGAGATCTTACCACTGCGCCAACGACGCCACCGTTTAGAAACAGGAGCATGGATTAAAATTTTGACCCTAGTTTGGTGCTAATCGGCTTTTGAACAACTGGTCCCTGACTTTTGCAAAGAATCAAATCACTTTAATTTAAGATGCTCCCAATTGTTTTGTTGTCCAATCAGAGTGGAGCTTTAAAGCATGCAAGAAACTATCTCTACCCACTTGTCAACGTTACAATAAACAGCTTATGTAAATGGACAAACAAATTAAAATAGCACCTTTTAAAACAACGATTTTTTTTATTTTGCAGTATCGAGAGTTGCTGCGTCGTCAAGCCCGTGCGTTAATCACTTTTGCCGGGCTGATACCATATCGTATGCCCGGGGACACGAGCGCGCGTCTGGTACAAATGGAAGTGTTGATGAACTAACGATGACAATTGGATAAAAACGGAAAATATATTTTTCCGCTTTTGGAGAACTGTTTCTCCCTTCAACGTTGGGATAAAAGCAGACTATTTAGTGAAATCGGTCATACAGTGTCAATTGTTATAAGTGGTTTTAAACATTCGCCTTACTATTTTGAGGGGTCCAAGAGAGTTGTTTCTTTGTGAGAAACAGTTTTCCTCTGTAATGTTTGTCTCAGGTCCCGCTACATGGTGTATGCTAGATTATCCACGCCTCCATTTGAATTGGCTTTGGCGGAATGAACTGGGGAATTCCCTAATGGACAGAAAAACAGTGCCTTACAATTTGAAATCTAACTATAACACAAAGAAACAAATAACTTTCCTTTTATAGTTGTTGAAAAATAGGCGTGAGGAAACGTCAGAATGTGACGGATTTCCGTTTCCAGAAGGTGTCCTCCGGACTGTAGGTGCCAGTTTGGGCGAGTGAAAAGTTACGTAAGTGTTATAAACTGTTCGAACAAACGATTAGAGTAGGAATGTTTCTCTTTGCTGTTAGTGAATGATAACTGCATTGATGTCAGAGCTCGGGACTATACTTCCTTAGTTGGTATCTTGTCAGATTGCCCTGAATTTATGCAATTAAAGTGTAACGACGAGCTTTATTTGGTTAAGGGGAATCAGCTAAGAAAGTCCCACTTTAGTTTTGGCTGCAGTTTCTGTTGGCCAGTAGAGGCCGAACATCTATTTTAGTCTCAACCAAGCGGGGACTGAGTCTTTACTCCACAAGAGTAAATTTGAAAAGGGATAGAAATACAAGTCACGTTCTTCTTTATCATTTGTAAACAAAAGAACTCGTGTTGGAAACAAAAGAGAAACGTCAACAATAGAGCGGCAAAACAACAAAGGCTAATTATCTATAGAAAGTTAAACTAAAAAGAAGCTTTGTCGCCGTGTTCTTCTTTCCCAATGAGCTTTTTTTATTAATTACACAAATACTTTTGTATTGGCTTTTTATTCCGTTTATTATATTATACTTTGCGTCTTACTTCATTTAACACGAATAAATTACATAATTAATTGGCTTGTTGAAAACATCAGCGTTCTAGGAAGTGCATCGTCTTAAAATCCGAAAAGGAAATTTTGTCTGCCGTCTTGACAAGCTGTAGGATTTTACATACAAAATGGTTTATACAATTTGTCTACCAACGTAGATTTGTTGACTTAGAACGTCAGAAATTTACGATCTTCATAAATTTAGATACAACGATGTATTTTCAATTTGAAAGCACTCACTAAAACGTGATATAATGTTAGCAAGCGTTCGATTTATAAAGTGAAAGAACCATAGAAGAAATCAAAACTTTTTGTATATATAGGGAAACATTCCAAGAAAACACTTTCAGAAATAGTGTTTCAGAAAGTAAATAGAACGCATTCCAAACTATTTATTGTAAATATAAACTTCGACCCCGCAAGAAGAAGAATCGATGGAGCAAGTGAAGGAACCTTATGCACATGGGGAAGGAACGAAAAACAGCTTACATGACAGCATCTGAAGAATCTGAGAACGAAAATTATACCATCATGGATTTTGAAAATTCACAGGTGTAGAAATACAAGTCACATTCTTCTTTATCATTTGCAAATAAAAAACTCGCGTTGGAAACAAAGAGAAACGTAAGCAGGGAGACCCAGTTGTTTTCGTTCTACAGTTAACTGCTACAAATACTCGGCCTCGGACTTATAGTAGCTTAAGAAATTTCACTTGCCTTTGTTTTCAGTATAATTTTTAGCAAGACACTTTACACGACTAACCTTCCTGGATTAGTATGTTTCTAATACAATTTTTGTCAAAAGCATTTTGAAATGTGAGAAAAGCATGCATCAGAAAACTGACTTCTGCGATTTTTTTTAGAACCTTTCCCGATTTTGAAGTAGATATTTAGCCAAAATAGAAGTTAAGAAATCTCAGAATTTTAAGAAGCCTGAATATCATCAATTAACTACTTACCAGGCATGCGGAAAAATAGAGAATCAAAATTAGTAGTCTGACATGCGACTTTGGAGTTTGGTAGTCTCTGATTTTGGACCAAGCTAGTGCAGCGGTGAATGAACGTAATTGTAAAGTACCGGAGTATCGCTGTAGAGATTCACACTTCACCTGAAGATCAAAACACCGTCCTGTCACAAAAACGAATGCATTTATAGGACTTCATTAGTTCGTTATTAGTCTTCATATTCTTGAATAAAATAAAGTTAAGAACTGGTTCCCAGCCGTAACTAGAGAAAAAAGTTATTAGTTAATTTGAATTCGTGACTGATGTGTGCTAATATTTAATTGTCTTTGCAAGTTATTGACCAAATGACCAATAGTGATTGTGAATAGCCACGTAATGATCCGCGAAAAGATGGAACAACGTTTTACATCAGCCACAAGGAACAGAATGTACTTGTCCGAATTCAAACTGTTGCAATATCTAAATTACTATCCCCCATGCAGCTTTTCACGGCCGATTACAGTTAAACTATTGCTTTCGTAGACTTGTTGCTTGTTTACTTGCTAAATTGTAAGAGTGTGGCAGTTGCAGTTTCGTAGGAACTTGAATTGCCTCGAAATACTAACAGGAAAACTTTCGGTTTACCAAAAAACAATTGATGCGTGGGCCGGTTTAAAGTTACGTGGCCTTCGTGTCGCCGTGTGCTTTTTTCACAATGAGTTTTTTTATTAGTCGCACAAATACTTATGTATTGGCTTTTTATTCCGTTTATTATATTATACTTTGCGTCTCACTTCATTTAACACGAATAAATTACATGAAAAATTGGCTTGTTGAATTTAAACACACCAGTGTTCTGGGTACTGCATCGTCTTAAAATCCAAAAAGGAAATTTTGCCTGCCGTCTTGCCAAATACTAGGATTTTATATCCGAAATGGTTTGTACAGTTTGTCTGCTAACGTAGATTTGTTGACTTAGAACGTCAGAAGGGGACGATATTCAGAAATTTAAATACGACGTATTTTTAATTTGAAAACACTCAACAAAACGTGATATAACGTTCATTTCTAAAGTTAACCACACGAAAGTAAAAGAACTAATGAAGGAATTGAAACTTTTTGTATAACTAGGGAAACATTCCAAGAAAACACTTTCAAAAATAGAGTTTCAGAAAGGAAATAGAAGTAGAACGCTTGAATCCAAACTAAGTATAAACTTTGGCTCCGCAAGAAGAAGAACCGATGGAGCAAGTGAACGAACGTTACCCAGATGGGGAAGAAATGACAAACAGCTTACATGACATCATTAGTGGTGTGGACCAGAAAGAATCTGACAAAGAAAATTATACCAACATGGATTTTGATAATTCACAGGGTAGCGAGCCTTTGGATGATAGTGAACAAAAAACCACACTCTCGGTTACTCAAACATGTAAAGGTTGGTGTGAAGATGAGCCGAGAGATATTTTGCTTGAGAATAACATACAAGAAGTCGAAAAAGAAAATTGTTTTATTGAAACGAGTACTGGAAGTATAATGGATGACAAACATCTTGATACGAGTCCTGGTGAAGTTTCGCTCGAATTTTCAGTTTTGAGTGTTTGCAGCAATGAAAACATGGGTTTTTCAAAGGGTGATCAAACGGATGTGCACTCGGAGAACCAAGATGTAAACATTACTCGTTTTAAAAAGGATGTCGAAAAATGTGAGAAAAACAAGATGAAAGACAGTGAACTAAATGTAATTGATGGCGTGCGGGTTGATATGAGATCGGAAAATGGCATAGACGGGTCCTTAAGTATGAATACTTCTGAGGACGCAGACAAAGCTAATCAGCTCAAGCCAAGATTACAAGACGAGGAAAAAGGCGAGATGCATTTTGAACAAGGAAAGAACGACGAAACAGAGAGTAATTGCAACGAAATAACTGATGAGGGTCATTCTGCTATGCAGCCTGATAAACCACCAAATGAAACCACAAACAATGATCATTTCGCCTTCTCCACAGCTGATCAGACAGACAGCAATTTGCATGACAAGTTCACAGACGCCTCAGATGGTAATGATAACAAGAACGAATTGAAAGGAGCAAGTAGTTACGCGTCGGTGAGCGGTGACGGCTCAGTGGATCAGGAGCCGGTCGACAGGAGAACACAAAAACCAGAAATTGATTTTTTTGCTGAAAATATCGTCAAAGAAGGCGAGCTTGCTTTGTGCAACGAAGACGAAGCAGAAACTAAGGGACTTAGTTCCGCTGAAATATTTGAAACTCACGAGCCGATATCTGACGAGAGAAACGTTATTGAACTTGGAAAATACGATCCTTCACTGCGCAAGCCAAAACTCGCACGCCAACCTCGAATTAACCGCTTTTCATTGTCAAACGAAACTGACGATCACGCACCCACCCCTCTAGGGGTAGAATCGAGACCCAACCACAATAACCCCTCGTCTGATAGTCAGGTATCGAGCTCTTCATTGCCAGGATCCTCACATGAAGTAAGTGACAACATCGAGAGCAATACCAGTACTTCAAGTAGAATTCAAAACTCGCAAGAGATGGCCACAACAAACTCTCTGTTGTCACGCGATTCAGTCGCCAACCAGACGGCGGTTTCCGTTGATTCGTCAGAGAATAGTGCGTTTGAAACATCAAACACAGAGATACCTTTAGCATCGAAGAGATTACTGACACGGCTTCCAAAGAAACTGGTAAAGACGCTAAGTAATCCGCCCGGTGTTGAGGTTGAACGAGGTGCACTGCTTGATGCCAACTCTCCGTGTACGTCTACGGGACAGGAGCCTAAATGTGAGTTTACCATGATTTTTGTCTATTTTACTTTACTTAATAAAAAGCTTGGCTTTTTTCTGGAGCCGCTATTACAAAAGTGATCCGGCAAGGAGGCAAGAAACTGTGATTGACAATTCGAGATGTAGCTGTGGCTGATTAGGACTATGCTGCCCATATCTCTGCCGATGACTAGGCGGACTGCGAGAAGTGGATAATGGTTGTAAGCATGACTTATCATGATTGCTGTAACTGTGACCGTGACTATGGCTGTGATTGTGGCTGTGACTGTGGTCGTGGTTGTGACTGTGGTTGTGGTCGTGACTGTGACTGTAGTTGTGACTGTGACTGTGGTCGTGACTGTGACTGTGGTTGTGACTGTGGTCGTGACTGTGACTGTGGTTGTGGTCGTGACTGTGACTGTAACTATGGTTGTTGTCGTGACTGTGACTGTGGTTGTTGTCGTGACTGTGACTGTGGTTGTGACTGTGACTGACTGTGGTCGTGACTGTGACTGTGGTTGTGGTCGTGACTGTGACTGTGGTTGTGACTGTGACTGTGGTCGTGACTGTGACTGTGACTGTGGTTGTTGTCGTGACTGTGACTGTGGTTGTTGTCGGGACTGTGACTGTGGTTGTGACTGTGACTGTGACTGTGGTCGTGACTGTGACTGTGGTTGTGGTCGTGACTGTGACTGTGGTTGTGGTCGTGACTGTGACTGTGACTGTGGTCGTGGTCGTGACTGTGGTTGTCGTGACTGTGACTGGTTGTGGTTGTGACTATGACTGTGGTTGTGGTCGTGACTGTGACTGTGACTGTGGTTGTAATTGTGATTGTGACTGTGACTTTAACTGTGACCGTGACTGCAACTACAACTACAACTATCTGTAACTAGAACAATAATTATGGTTATGACTATGACTGTAATGTATGATCTAAACCAGAACAAATTATGGGCTATTCAATATCAGATATCGGGGAGCAAAGCTATGGAACTCGATTGATGAAGAATTGAAATCATTATCACTCAACCTATTTAAAAACAGACTGAAGAAATTATACTTGATCCATTATCAATTCAAAATTTCTACCTTACTTGCTCACTTCTTGTTTTATTTTGATTTGTTTTGCTTAGCGTGGCTCAATTTGCTCTAATTGCCTTGCTTGTGTGTGATTTTGTGCATGTGTGCGTGTGTGTGCGTTTGTATGTCCCTGTAGGAGACCTTCCACCTATTACATATTATGATATAAAAATAATTGTGGCTGCCTAGATACTAGCCCTTATGGTTATTATAGGTAGCTAGTACCCAACTTATAATTTGTAATGTTTTCCATGTACATCTGATTACTTTTACTAGGAGTTTGACTGTGATTGCGATGGCCGTTATAACCCAAGCCTTTCGTAGTAATTATAATGATAATGATAACAATGACAATAATAATAATAATAATAATAATAATAATAATAATAATGATAATGATAACAGGTACAACAACAACACTTGAAACAAATGCAATCAGTGGTCAGCGGATTTTAAACCCTGCTAATCCAGCACCCTTCTCACTGAGACACCGCCAGCACTCGCGCACTGACTTTTCGGGTTTCCTAGGACCTGGTGGAGATTTTACCCTCCCCGATGAATTTTTGAGTTTCCTAGGACCTGGTGGAGTTTTTATCCCTCCCCCCAGGTGAATTTTCGGGTTTCCTAAGACCTTGTGGGGTTTTACCCTCACCGGTAAATTTTCGGGTTTCCTAAGACCTGGTGGGGTGTTACCCTTCCCAGTGAATTTTCGGGTTTCCTATAGTCTCCTTCGCAGCCGTTAGTGTCGGGCTTCCTGTGCCTCCCCCACAAACGGCTGCTCTCCCGAGTGGAACATTCCTTTCCTTTAAACTGGCCAATCAGAAAAAGGCTTCCATGACCTGGAAACTTGGTCCAAGTCTCCTCTCTTCATATGGTTAGTGACTAGTGCGAAGGAAACTTAGAGGAAAGTTTGTGTGCGAGAAAATCAACAGAATCTCTTAACAACTATCACAGGCAAGCATTAATTCATGCAATTGAGACACTTGTTAAAAAAATCTTGCTTTTTCAAGAGGCTTATAACAAAATAGCGAGGATCAAGAATTTTATAGTAGTTGTCTTTGTACGGCGTTTGACTTTTGCTTTG
>JAOEJH020059878.1:0-10340 GCA_025448215.2 Palythoa grandis
GCTGTACTAAGTCTCACTGGTGTAGTGCATATGGCTGTACTAAGTCTCACTGGTGTAGTGCATATGGCTGTACTAAGTCTCACTGGTGTAGTGCATATGGCTGTACTAAGTCTCACTGGTGTAGTGCATATGGCTGTACTAAGACTCACTGGTGTAGTGCATATGGCTGTACTAAGTCTCACTGGTGTAGTGCATATGGCTGTACTAAGCCTCATTGGTGTAGTGCATATGGCCGTCTTAAGTCTTACGACAAAAACAAGACTTGTTGGGATCATTTGGCTCTCGAGTACCAAAATTTCTGCATATTTTTCTTTATAATTGTAACTGTTTTGCTATTCATTTTCAGCGACATATATAGTTCATGTCTGTTCAGATTTGAATTTGTAAATTATAAATTGTAAAAATTTGGTACTGAAATAAATATTGTATTGTATTGTATTGTATCGAGGATAAAAAGTTATGGCAAAGTCGAAAGTGAAATCAAACAAACAAACACTCCAGTGAACACGCATAACGAATGGCTGAACTGCAAAAACAGTGAAAACACAGTCAAAACTCCCGCAAAGCATTTCACCACCGAGTGTCACTTGTGACGTCATCGTGAATAGGAGCTACGAGAACATTTTAGTTTCGTACGGATGGATTGTGAATAACGTTAGTTCTTTAAAACTGCATAATATATAAAATATACTGCAATATACTTCGTTGCATTTTACCAAAAATACATTTTCGTACAGTCCAATCTCTTATTTCAGTTTTTTAAAAATAACATTAATAGTTTAAAAAGTTTAACGTGCTGAGTTGTCTGAAAAAAAACATTTGTTTTGCAAAAAGAAAAGCAGAAACTTCACACCAAGGTTTAGATTTCAGCGGTCTACTCTCCTCTGTCATCCACACATCCTCACGGAAACGAAATAAAAAGTAACAAAACTACAAAAAAAAAGAAACTTGCTTGCTTTTGCTTTTAGGAGAGCAGTATTTGCTAGATGATTTCCGCTACTTTTGCGCTGTAAGAGTTTCACTTTTTGGCGTTTCCCCGACGCAAGAGTTGTTTAAAAGTCCGTCATAGGAACTCGGTCCAGATCTGTACCGACATATAACACGTACAGTGAGTAAAGACACAGCAGACAGTAAAGTACGAATCTCTGCGAATCATGGAAAACAAACTTGTCATCAACCTATAACTAAACCTGTTCACAAAGCGCAAAAGCAATGCACCAGTTGTTTGAGCTGAAGCTTATCTTAAGAGAGTTAGCAGGGTACCTCACTAGGGGAGAAAGCCAGTGTTCCTAAACGAGCGACTACCGGTTCAGCTCTAGCATACAAACTGGTGTCAGTACATAAAATACTAGCTCAAACAAACTTATTTTAAACTCCACACCAAAAACTGATGAAAATTTCTTCAAAAACGACTTCCTCTACTCAATTAAAAATTCCTCTTCTTAATCTTTAGCATTGCAGGAAAAAGGTCATTCTACAAAAGACAACCTATCGACAAATTATGCTGAATCTACGGAGAAACAGTCTACTAAAGGGTTACGCTTTCCATTAAACCACAGTTAGTAGAGTCGAGTGGAAACTCGAAGACTTTCTTAGCTTGTTATTGACTTCTGTTCTCTTTTACTTGTTACACACACTTGACAGTGCGGGATACAAACACCTTGCAATGTAGATGCAAGATTGATGAAGTGTCACAGCTAGAGCAAAAGATCATAACCGTGACCGTGCACCCAACATGCAACAAATTAAAGCAGAACTAAACTCATTCTTAGAATTTTGAGAAGTGTCATACTAATTTAATCTACAATATGTTTAAACGCAATACGATCTGAACAAACAAAACAACAAATACAAGCAAAAGCTTCGAAAAAATTAAACCGTTAGTCTGCGAATGGTTACTACTCGATCGATGCAGGCGTCATTATTAATGATGATAACGTTTGCAATAGCGATAGCAATGCTCAGGAAAGTGAATTATTTACATACACTGGTAATGAGAGTGACGTTACTGACGTTTTGAAAGAAAGCTTAAGGTTGAATACCACAAACGTAATAGGAGACCAAAGAATGACGGCTGTACGTTAATAAAAACTGCTTTCAATATTTCCACAGGAAGAACATATCCTCGACAGTTTAGTAGAAAGCCATGTAAAATGTAAGAATTGAATCCCCTGTCTGGTTGTTTCAAAGCCGCAAAAATGATTTAATTCTTGTAGGTAGCTCTTTCCTTACCAAACGTTAACTAGTCATGGAACGCTGACATAACTAACATCTTCGTAAGATGTAGTCGCAAACAAGGTGTCTTCAACAGAAAGCAGAGGCGACTACGGAAACTCAGTTCAGTTTCTAAGTATGCTAGTTCACTCTCAGCTTTGGTTAATTTGAGGAACGTATCCACGTGTTTTCTGACACTCCCTCCCACAATTACAAGCCACTCGCATACAATGGAACCTGTGGGTGCACCAGTGTGCCTTTTGACACTCAGGCGTACAGTAACTCGTGTTCCAACAGCAGGGATAGAACGCCTCCTGTCTACAGTGCGCACACCACTGTTTCTTTTTGCTAACATTTACAGCTTCTTGCAGGGCCTTATCAGCTTCTTCCTTTGCAACTTGTAGGGAACGCTGAAGTTGCTTTTCTTTATCTTGTTTTACCTTTTCAATGGCCTTCTTAATGGCCTCGTCAACAGTTCTTTCTCGATCAAGTCTCTCTTTGTTTATAGCTCTCTTCACGGCTTGAGATATGTCCCGCTCTTTGGTTCTCTCTGCATCTTTATATACTTTCTCAGCCAAAAGCTTTTTCTCCTCACTTTCTTGATTAACAGTTTCTTGCAAAGACTTAATTTTTTCAGCTTGCTCTTTGATCAGCTGTGCTTGCTCACGCAACTGCGCGAAGTCAGCCTTTTGCTGACTGTTGTCAACTTTGCCTTGAAGGTTGTTATTGTCCTGTTCAAACTCATCGAACAGTGGCCTTTCACGCAAAATTCTTTCTTCTCTTTTCTGTGCAGAATCAACCAGCTGCCGTGAAAGTTCCTGCTCAGCATTAAGATCAGCGGTGACAGCATCCAACTTTTGTTTTAAATCATTCACTTTACTTTCAAGTTCAGCTATCGCTGACTGGTCGTGTTCATGCTGAGTTTCTAACTCTCTCAGTCTCTGTTGTTTGTTCTCATTTTCTTTCTTTTCGTTATTGCTGTTCTGATTTCCTTCCAAGGACTCGTCAGTCTGAGTGACACGACTGGTTGTTCTGGGAAGTCTTGATTGCCTTCCTCGCTTCTGCAGACACCAACACGTTGAACTGTTAACTATTTACTGCTCTAGTGTTCTATTCTTGGTTAGATTTACACTTTTTGCAGTTATCTACTATCTTAATCCAAGTTCGCTAAAATGCATTAAGCTCTGCACTTATGAACTTTTACCTTTCAAAACAAACAAAATGGGTGGCAAAACACATTGTCAACTGGTCATCATTACCATTGTTGCTGTTGTCAAATCGATGCGAGCAATAAAATGCTTAATCTAGTCACAAGTCTGGCCTACCATCACTATGACTGATCTAATCACTAACCCAGCCTACCACATTTCTGACTGCTTGGCAACAGAGATGACTGGTTCCAGTCATTAGCCTGGCCTACCATCATTATGATTAATCTGGTCACTAACCCAGCCTACCACCATTTTGACAACTAAGCAAGAGAGATGACTGGTTCCAGTCACAAGCCTGGTCTATCATTATTATGATTAATCTGGTCACTAACCCAGCCTACCACCATTCTGATTGAAAAGCAAGAGAGATGACTGGTTCTAGTCACTAGCCTGGCCTATCATTATTATGATTAGTCTAGTCACTAACCCAGCCTACCACCATTCTGACTTAAAAGCAAGAGAGATGACTGGTTCTAGTCACTAGCCTGGCCTATCATTATTATGATTAATCTAGTCACTAACCCAGCCTACCACCATTCTGACCTAAAAGCAAGAGAGATGACTGGTTCTAGTCACTAGCCTGGCCTATCATTATTATGATTAATCTAGTGACTAACCCAGCCTACCACCATTCTGACTTAAAAGCAAGAGAGATGACTGGTTCTAGTCACTAGCCTGGCCTACCATCATTATGATTAATCTGGTCACTAACCCAGCCTACCACCATTTTGACGACTAAGCAAGAGAGATGACTGGTTCTAGTCACTAGCCTGGCCTATCATCATTATTATTAATCTAGTCACTAACCCAGCCTACCACCATTCTGACTGAAAAGCAAGAGAGATGACTGGTTCTAGTCACTAGCCTGGCCTACCATCATTATGATTAATCTGATCACTAACCCAGCCTACCACCATTTTGACGACTAAGCAAGAGAGATGACTGGTTCTAGTCACTAGCCTGGCATGCCATCACTAACCCAGCCTACAACCATTTTGACTGCAAAGCAAGAGAGAGGACTGATTACAGTTAATAATCAAGTCAGTCATCACTATTTTTGAAACTCCACTTGCAGATTTGTTTTACTCAGCACAGCCTTATTCTTAACGAGTGAATAAATTAAAGCAATTGTGCGTTACTACTTCAGGCCTAAAACAACACTTTTTCACAGGTAAAACTTCATACCTCAACTGATTTTGTTGCTGCAACTGGTGATTTTGCAGGCACTGGTTTCACTTTAGCTTCTGGGTTCACCTTTAACTGGTACTTCTCAACTTCTTCACAAGCCAGTAACCAAGCACGGGAGCGCTTCTTTACATCAGGCTTTTCCGTTATTGGAGTAATGCTCTTGTGTCCAATCCAGGCTCTTCATAATGTTAGAAAAAAGTTTAAATTTTCAACTTCTCTTATGCCAATACAATAATTCAACAATAATTTTCAAAGTAAAAGCGAGCGAGGCGATTGGTCAGAATCGATCACGTGATATTCGCTCGCAGGGCAAACATCAGCGAATACAACAGGGCAAATATAGCAGCCACTCGAAAGGGCAGCTCGATTGTTTTATTTTATGTTTAGATTGATTGAAAATGACTGAGAATTCAATCTCTGTGTTCGGCACCACATCAAAAGAAAAGAAGCCAGAACTCCTAAACAATTCAGTGTCTCAAAACAAGAATCCAACAAATTTTCGCTTTTAATGTTTTTAATGGTGCCCGCCGTTTGTTTGGCGAGAAAATTATAGCTGAGTCATAAAATAAACAGATCTCCTCCACGCTATTTTGTATTGAGATATTCAGGCCCTCGGCTCAAATTGTCCTCAAAGTTTTACATGTGCACGTTTTGGACAATTTTTCGTCCTCAGCCCTGTATAGCTCGATACAAAAAGCGTAGAGGAAGTTTATTCTCTAATTATTCTACTTTGATAAATCGTGAAGTTCTTAAGAATATCTATCGTGCCACCTGTGGCTCTTGAGAGCACGTAGATTCCATTTAACCGTCACGGGCTGTAATGTAACCGATGACGTCCTACGGATGTCAAAATGTGGCGCTAACACCACGTGACGAAGGCGAGACTTTGTTGCTCGTACTATTTTAACGTCTTTGCATCCGATTAGATCACAGACCACAGTCAAATGGAATCTGTTATATTGTTTTATACTAGCTGTAACGACTCGTTAGTAAAATAATATTGTTTGTTACGATGGGTGGTGAGTATGTCTATATTATATACTGGGAAGGCTACAATCCTCGACTCGTTGACTACTGACACAACTAGCTGTAATTAACGACTCATTAGTGAAGTGAAGTTTGTTACGATGGGTGGTGAGTATGTCTATATTATATACTGGGAAGGCTACAATCCACGACTCGTTGACTACTGACACAACTAGCTGTTTTGAACCGGACTCGTTGGTGAGTATGTGTATGTTATCATCTGGGAAGGCTATAATCCCTGACTGGTGGTCTATCAACACAAGTAAAAATTAAATATGAAAATCAACATTTCTTTTTAACAAGTTTAGCTGAAGTCTTAACCAACAATTAAGGGCACGTCGCGAAGCTGAGGTACCAAATTCAGCATAGGTTTATAATATATAAATGCGAGTTTTCAACGACCTCGCTCACGTCGCCGTAGAAAAGTTCGAATGCTTTTGCAACAGCTCGTGCGGTCAGGAATAATGTCAAGAAATCCTTTATTTTTCATATAAAATTAAAAACTAAAAAACTTTTTCGGGAAAACGACTGTACCGTCATCCATGTCCCTAATAACTGCACAATCGCAACATGGATGGACAAACTCTTACGTATAAGATCACTTTTATAGTATTATATATCGTCATCATTATAATTTTTGTTATTGTTACTGTTAGCTGGAGCATGGAATAATTACTACATCCTTTTTCTTTTAAACACTAGCAGGGCAGTCAGCTGTATCTAAATTTTACCTCCATCTTGTATCAGAGTTTTAAGGAAAAGCCAAAACCAGTGTAATTAAAATGAGACAAATGAAAGGATTCTCTTTTGTTAATTGATAGAAAAACGATAAAAAATGTTTATCACAGAATTTTCGTAATAAACAGAATAATAACACAATGCTGTACCTCTGATGAGCAGTTCCAAAGAATCTGACAAGAGCCTTGGATTTGTCTTCATTCCAGTCTAGCAGCTGCGACAAAAGTCAAACAGAAAGTGTCCTCAACGTTATCACATCAACATATTGGAGAGCTTACGAATCGACGACGTTGGCACGACGCCGCCGTTGGATTGCGTGACATGTGTAGTGCGCATGCGTATCTAGGCTTTTGACGACGTCCCCTCAAAGGCGACAACGTTGAAAAGAGTGATTTGGCGGCGTCCTCCGCAAAGCACAACGTGAGGTGAGTTTTTAAACATTTTCCGTTAAATTTCAAGTGTAACTGGCATGGTACTCAAGTATTACATAGGGACAACCTTTTATGAAAATGTTCCTTCTATGTTTTTCTTTACCCAGAAAACAAAATTTTAGCCATGGCTTTCAGGCACTAGAACTCATCACTGCTTAACTAAAAATAGGTTGGAAATATTTGAGAGCGCGTGCCACCAAACTTTTGTCGTCGCACCTGAGAATCGTAAATTTAACCTTTCATAGGACGGCAACGTGACTTTGTGACGTGAACCCACGGCGCCGTCATACGAACGTCGTCGATTCGTGAGCTCTGTATTTTCGTCGCAAGAAGTTCTTCTATTCTCGACATTTTCCACTAGATCCATATGTGTACAGTAAGAGTACCTTGTCAAAATCTGTTTACAACACTACCATTCTTATCAGCACAAAACTTGAGTAAAATTACATTGTAGATTCGTAAGCTCCGTATTATAAAAGAGAAAACGTCGCAACTAGGACATTCGTACGACGGCGCCGTTGCTTCACGTCACAGAGTCACGTCGCCGTCCTGTAAAAGGCTAAATTTACGATTCAGAGATGTGACAGCGACGTTTGGTGGTACGCGCGCATTTCCCGCCTTTTTTAGTTAAGCAGTGATGGTTTCTAGTGCCTGAAAGCCATGGATAAAATTTTGTTTTCTGGGTAAAGAAAAACATAGAAGATATGAAACATTTTTGTAAAAGGTTGTCCCTATGCAATACTTGAGTATCAGGCCAATTACGCTTGAAATTTGACAGAAAATGTTTAAAAACTTACCTCACGTTGTGAGGCCACCGCCAAATCACTCTTTTCAACGTCGTCAAGACGTCAAATGAGACACGCATGCGCACTGCACATGTCACGCAATCCAACGGCGTCGTCGTGTCAACGTCGTTGATTCGTAAGCTCTCTAATATCAAGTATGGGTTTGGATAAGCTAAAGCTAAAGGTAACTTTTTATTCAACGTTGGCAGTTCCGTCAGCTCACAGAGCTGCTATTAGTCAAAGCTGACGGTGCGCTGGGATAATGCAATTTTTTTGTTTATTTGAAATTTAGACTGACTTACTACAAACTTCATTGCTTTATAGTTCAACTGCTTCTTTTTTAACAGCATTTACAACCAAAAAATCCCCGCCTCAGGGAAGGTTAACGCAAATGACAGGAAACCTTTGATTTCTTTATCTACCGCTATTATGACGAGAAAATAAAAAAACGTGTTTCTTGAACTGAAAACTCGCAAGTCTCGCCCCAAGGTACACAAAAGGTGTTGTAGATGTCAAGGGGCGTTCTCACTCTTGACGTAGCTAAAAACTGTACACTAGCTACTGTAAGAACCTTTTGAATTCCATAAAATTGAGTTGTGGTGAGCTATTCAGTGATGTGCACAAACCTTTGCAGGCCAGGGGGGTTCACCAGTCATCTTAGCCCAGACCAATTCATGCGGCTTAGACTGAAACATTAACAAAACAATGGGACTTATAATAGTGCTTTTAAAGTCCAATATGATAACAAAATGTGATGGTATAAGACAAAACAAAGTATAAATGAGAAATATTTATACATCAGGGTCCAGTTGTTTGAAAGCCTATTAGCACCGACCCAAGATTAAATCTTTAATACATGTTCTTATTTTCAAATTTGTAGACGCTGATTTAAGCTGTAATTTTAAGATTAACAACTTTTTCCCTCAAAAAATTTGATTAATGTTTATGAGAATCGTAAATTTTTCCTTGGCGAAGAAATTGTTGCTTAAATATTGGCTCAGTTAACCCAGGGTTAAAGCTACAGACCAGCCTTGAACAACCCAGCCCAGATGTTCTTTACTAATAACAATATTAATAATAATCATAATGACAGCACAAAAAAACAACAACAACAACAACAACAATAATAATAATAAACCAACGAAACTAACTACCGGTGCGGTGTCTTACAAGGAAAGTGTACTCAATATTAAAATCTCACAACAACTGAAAACCATTAAGATTTTTATTTCATTTATTTAATCAAAATTCAAATTCATTACATTTAAGATAAAAATCTAAAATAAATCTAATGAATCTGAGGAGGAACTAAAACAGAATTCAAAATTCCTTACTATAGAACCCCTAACGATATAAAGTATATGTCTAAGGTTAAAAATTACTTTATACAGTAATGAGTGAAAATGATTCAGAAAGTGAAGAAACATTCGGAAGTGGATCTCATGCACTGCTACTCCCTAAATATTCTAAGGTCTAACATGCACTGATCATTTGAAAAATTGGCCTTGGAGTGTTTGTCCTGGTAGTTCCTGGAAAGAGCATAAGGAAACAGCTTGTTACTGTCAGTATTTAAAAAGTAAAAAGATTAAACTTGAGATTTGAAGAAGCATCATATATCTTCAACTATTCACCTTAAATATTTAATCTTAACTTTGGCCAGTCTTCAGTTCCTACAGGATTCTGGAAATGTGCCAGCTTGGAAAGCTATTTTTAAGGAATGAAAGTTTTGCTGTCTACTTTAAATGAAGTATCACCTGGCAGTGAATTGTACATGTAACAGTGTGCTGATGCTAACTTGCAGCCATTATTACTGTATTAGGGACTAAATTAAAGATCACATGGGTAGCAGGCATTACCCCTTATATCTACCCTTAAATAATTGTAAGTCGACTGTTAGCAGCCGTAGACAGCTGTTTTGGCCTTACCGGAATTTCCAGCGCATTACCCACAGGTAATGCATCAATTTTCCATTAACCCTAACCCTGAGTGACTGTCACATTCCCTGTAATGATCCCAGAAGCTTTCCCGAAACCAAACTGGGTCCAGGCTGCCACTCGTTTCTTAAAAGGCCACTACCCATGTGACATGGCTGCCTTAGCACCCAATAATTGTTGTTAAAAGCTACCAGTGGCATGCATGTACTGAACTTGTGAGTTAAAGCATGGTCTAAAATTTATGTATAAAGTACACACCTCTTTATTGGTTGCACTAAGATGAAAGACTTTATCGAACTTGTATCTTCTTTCTCTTGTATCATTGAGTTTGATCTATAATTATAACATTTCCCAAGATTTTCATTAATTGTCTTATATCTATCAATATAAAAACAGCTGGATTAATACACTACATATAATCATTCATCTTTAACTTAAACGTGCTCAAATATTGAGATGATTCAAGTAACATTGATAAAAACCTTAGGAGCATTTTTAAAACTTTACAGTATTTTGTTATATTTTATCGTTTTAATTCTTATTCCCTTGCAAAAAGCATCAAGATTTAAATGCTTGATTAAGAACTGCAATGCAATATTATTACTTTAAATCTATCATACAGTGGCAGGGTGCGAAATTAAGAAATTTTTCAGCCCGCCCAGTGAAAAAGAATAGGTTCAATAATATATGAAGTGGTGACATTCGCCTTGGATTTTAACTGTCCCTAAATGTATTTTTGAGACATTTTTACCAGCCCAGAACCAAATTAACCGGCCAAAGCCGGCTAATCAACATAAATTTCACACCCTGAGT
>JAOEJH020059971.1:0-10339 GCA_025448215.2 Palythoa grandis
CAGTTTTATAGTTTTTTAATCGTATATTTACAATTTTAATGTTTTATCCGCTCTGCCCTGCATTGAGCACTTTTAACCGTGTTAGCTTTTATTTGTAATATGTATATGTATATGTACGCCTTGCTGACCAAGCTATTTATTTGGACCCTTAACCACTATTTATTTCAAATAGATATGTCACAATTTATAAAATAATTGTTATTACGGTCATCTTTGGGTGGTAAAAATATTGTATTGCATTGCAGTGGTGAAAAATTTATGGATAGCTGTGACAGAATCCGTGTGCCTGATGATTGTACAATCGGCTTCATTACTGGTGAGCTACCTGCACTCCTTCATTTAATAAATTATAATAATTATATCATGTCATTTGATAGAACAACATGGTCTCAATTAGGTTTTGTTTAATGTTAGTTTCTTTAGAATTAACTCTAAAACATGGAAGAGAGAAAAATGGTAGAGTTTGTTATTCAGTCGGGAGACAGTAAAAAAAGAGCTCTTGATTCCTTGAACATTTTGCTACAATGCTTGGTTGTCAAGAGAAGCAACGATGATATCTCGGCCTTGTTTCTTTTATTTATGAAACAATGATCTGAAAGGCGGAGACCGTCACAATAATTCAGTTAGATTCAGTTAGAGTTGAGTCATATCTGCAATAGCAAGTCAGACAATAGAGAAAAGTTTGGATTTTCTTAAGTTATTTATTTGTTAACCAGGTTTATCGTTCACCTACTCTTAAAACCAACTGTCTGATGCGCATGTTGCTGTTAAAAAGAGACGGAGGAGGGTGGGTTAGGAGGGGGGGGGGTGATTTCAAGTTCATATCTCTTCTAATTTAGCTTGAACGTACCAACTGTAGATTACTATACCAAGTCTGTTTATACTGTGTCTCAACAGAGCGGCTTTTGGGTGTCGATCTGACCAAGCTGCATCTGTTCCATTCTCATCTTGAAAGCCTGCCAAGTATTCCACAACACGAGTTCTCTAAACAGGTGAGTCGTAAGTTAATATTCAGGAGAAAGCATTGTACTTGTAATAATACCAATGTTTCCTATTCCTCTAAATATTGAGGTTTGGTACTCTTACACTTAAAAGTAAAGTGCAGACAGTTAATTTGAACAGGTTTACTTTGCTTTTTTAGCGTATACTGACAGGTAATGAGCTCCTCTTGACAGCAGCTCGAGTCACTGGTAAACGTTTTGCCCTCTGTGTGGCCTGTCGTCATGCCCCCCCCCCCCTCCCCTCCCCTCTTCCCCCTTCCTTCACCCCATTTTTTCATTCCTCCCGTTCTCAGTGCTCCAGACGAAGAAGAAGACGCTTCCATTCAAAATATATGCTGGGGTCACTGATTTGAACTGACGACTTCCGGCACAGAAGGCGGCGCACATAGCACACTTATAAAGTGTGTTGACTACACCTGGTCCTTAAAGGGAACCTCGGCTGTCTAACAATATCAATCTAGAACAAGAGTTTTCTTCAACTTGTGTCCACATCAGCAGCTCAAATTTTTAATTCTCTGTATACAGTTCACGCCCAGCGATTTGTTTTGATCATTTCCATAGTTTGAATCTCCCGCGGGCCGCCATCTTAAAATGTGACGTGTTTGCGTTGCAGTGCCAGACCTCCACTCGTTCATTGCTATTGTTTCTATCAAGAGTAGAGACTGGCACTGCAACGCAAACACATCACAGTTCAAGTGGGCGGCCCGCATGAAATTCAATGATCCAAACAAATCGCTTGGCGTGAACTATATACAGAGTTATCAAATTTGAGCTGCTCATGTAGAAACAAGTAAAAAAACCCTCTTATTTGAGATTAATATTGTTGGACAGCCGAGGTTCCCTTTAATGGGTTAGTGAGTCGCTAAGCAAAAGTATTCACGTCGATATTTTAAAAACAAAACTTAACAAAAAACGTGGTTGTGACTGAGGGAAAATTTTTTCCAGTTGAAGAAATTTTACTGTAAAAACAACTAACGTTGTCTTAGCAAACTTGTTTTAAAAGTGTAAGCTTGAAACGTGCTTGTAACATCTTAAAAACTTTTTCAGAGTCCTCTAATAATAATATACTTTTTATTATACTTTTAGATTAGCCTCAGCCACGGAGTTATGGGTGGAAGGTACAACCGCATACAAATTAGTGGCCCATTTTCAGAACACGAAGACCCCAGCAGGTACATTGGGCTGAAATAGTTGCCGTTAAACTTAAGGGTCATTGCTGTCGAACGACAGTGAGGCAGCGAAACCTATTGTTGTCTTGTGTATAGCTGCATGTTTGTTTTGAGAAATTTGTCCTTCTTTTTATGGAGACTAGCTCGATTGTAACTGGTTACGACCATATTTCTTTTGAAATAATTGACCTTATATGTTTTTGTATGACACTCGCTCGATCGTAAATGGCTGCGACTCTATTTTGTTAGATATTTGTCCTTCGTTTCTGTGTTTTGTGTCGTTTTCTCTGGATCTTTGTGGGGATGGATATTAATTTTGTCGGTATGGATATTTGTCGGGATGGATGGATATTTGTCGGGATGGATGGATATTTGTCCACAGACTTGCTCGGTCAGGACTGGTTACGATTTGCGCACGCACCGGATTCTGGGTTGAGTATAATCACATGTGTTGTTCACTCGCATTGGCGTCCTTTCTAGCTTTCACATTGTGTGAGAAGGAGTCTATCTGGATTGTTCGTTCCAATTTAAACAGAATTTGGCAACATTTCCATAACCAAGTGGTTATTGCTAGTTTAGAAAATATTTTGTTAAATCGATGTTATGAAGAGACTACCTCTTGCCTCAAACTTGCTTGGATGAACTCTTTTTTTCAGTGACATTCCGTTGAATGATCCATGTACAAATAAGAAACTCACGCTATTTAGTGAAGTTGTTTGAAACATTGAGATTCAGTGTATTCATTGATTGGGGAAGTTACAGACTTATTTTAAAAATAGACCATCATATTTAAAGTATAGGCAAGTTACGCGCCTCACTTATATGCTTTCAATTGGCGGGAACTTTTTCCGCTATTCGGTAGAGTATGTGATTAGCTGAACGTATTGAAATGTGGTGCGGTGTCGTTGTTAACTGTCACACTTCTAAATCCTTTTACGAGCCTAAGTGGCCCATTGGAGCGGTCCTTATGTCCCGCTTCTGTAGTGTTAAGCAGATGAGATTAACTAGAAACTGAATTAAGAATAGCACAAAGGAGAGGAGCTTTGAAAAGCTATTATAATAAATGGAACAAAATTGTAAATTGGTTGCAAGATATATAGTAAAACAGCATACTCCGTAGTAAGCATATTTTTTTTTATTTTTTTTTCTTAATAAAATTGCTAATGTAAGTCAAGTAGACAGAATGTAATGTGTGTAATACTATATACTAATACTAATGCACTGTTGTTATTATTTTTTTAGTTAAATGTAATAGTGAAATAGTGAAATGTAATTATCATTTTTTTAGTTAAATGTAAAAGTGAAATAAAACTTTAAAAAAAAAAAAAGACGGAAATAAAGTTAAAAAAAAAAAACTGTTGAACATGCGTGCTAGTGGTAATGACGCAGCCACTAAGTAGGGCACAATGGTCATCAAATATGAAGACTGAAATGAATTTAGAGTAGTGTTTTTGTAAATCAGGGCTTTTGTTAGTAGAAGAGAGGAAGAAATAGGCAGAAACATTTGGGAATCCTTTTCAGTCACTGATATTTTGTATGGTAACATACATGTATACATATCTGATGAAGTTTATTTCAACCCTGGAAAACACTGTGAGAATGCCACTTTTGTTGCATTAAATTTTACGTTTAAATTTCAAGCATAAACAAGCATTCAATTGTTACATGTGATAAAATTGAGATGCTGTGTCTGTGTTTCGATAGAAACAGTTTGGTAAATTTTTAAGTTGTACACGTCCTTGGAAAATTTGAAGATACTGACGTTTTGGACTGTAGTCCTTCATTGTCCTCTGTCATGAAGGACTATAATCCAAAACGTCAGAATCTTCAGATTATGGATCCATGATGTATAACTTAAAAATTTACCAATTGTTACATGGACCTTTGTATATTTTGGTGCTTCAGGTGGCTTTCAGGAACCCAATGTTCATCTAATTTCAAAATTTTTGATCTGAATCAGGATTACATAGAATGATCATCACTCATGCCTCTCACCTCTACGACCTGGGATCAACTCCTGGGCTCTGCAGGTGAACTGAGATTTGCCGATCCAACTTGTAGATCCTAATCTGACCCTCGAGGGGTTTTCTCTAGGTAGTACTCAGGTTTTCCTCCCTCAGCAAAATTGACTCACACCTTATTACATCAGGGTGTGGTGCTGTGTTCCATAGATGTTAAGTTTTAGTGACAGGCTGGCTGGAGATTTTGTCGAGTACTGCAGGCACAAACCAATATAGAGATATACTACGGGGGGGGGGGGTGGCATGGGGGGTCTAGAGGCATGCCCCTCCCCTCCCCCCACTTCATTCCTATAAATCTGAGTGCAATTTTGAAATTTTGTCGAGTACTGCAGGCACAAACCAATATAAAGATATACTAGGGGGGGAAGGTCTAGAGGCATGCCCCCCCTTCCCCACACTTCTTTCCTTTAAATCTGAGTGCTTCAAAACCATATTTTCCAGCATTATGAGTGCAATATGAAATTCAAACCAAGATCATTTCGGGTCAACAGTCGCGAGAAAGAAAGTGGAAGAGAAGGATTCTGGGGTCCAGATTGGTCAAAACTGACTGTTTTTGGCTTTTTTCTCCAGTATAAAAAATCTAGAACTTTTTGGAGCAATTTATACTTGAAATGTATTTCAAAACTTCCCAACCATATTTTATTTCAAGTTGAGGAATACCAGTTAGGCTGGAGATTTTGATTGCTCGGCTGGAGAGATGGAGATTGAGTCCAAAAGCTGGAGTCTCCAGCCAAAAGCTGGAGTCTTGGCATCAATGGTGTTTGTAGGCCATGCATGAATCATAATCTGGGCCTGAGTGTCTAGATGGCAGCACAGCTCCTTCAGTCCAGCCTTCTCAAGCTGTACTCTTTGCAATTCAATCTCCGGCTGTGAAAAGGTTGATTTATATAGCAAGCTAGGTATCATCTGATCATGACCTGGGTAAATAGCAATTTTTGTTGCAAAAGTGAAGCCTCTTTTAACTTAAGAAAATGTTTCAATAATTATATGTGACTTACTATTTGTGGTTACCTGTTTTCTTTCTCTGTGGAGAAAAGTACAGATTTGGAATTTCTGTGGACAACTTTAAAGAAGGTGGAAGATAAAAGTAAGGTAGTTTCCTTCTTTTTTTTAAAACTATATTTAATTTAATATGTACAATATAATTTGGAATTACTATAATTTGAAGAGAAAAATTTTAATTTAAAAAAGACAGTCTGTGCAACATCAAATTTGGAAAGTTTGCTACAGGGTTTGCCATTTGAAAATTGTTGGTGAGTGAAAAACAGCTTACCCAAACAAATTGAGGTGAGTGGTAAGTTTCTGTTTTGTATATCTATTCCATTCTCACACTCTTAATACAAAAGTAAACTACATGTAATTGTGATTCTGTGGAAATTTTTTAAATATACTGTAAATTTTTTAAATGTTGAAAGACAAATCACAAGAATTAACTAATTCTACTGTAATCTCTAATGAGGCGAGTGATTTTTGGTGAGTAGCTGAAAGATTTTTCAGTCTTCTCAGATCAAATTTTTTCTTTTGTGCAAGTGATGGTGAGCAAGAGTGATTGCTCACCTCAGATGCCAAGCCCTTAGGTTTTATCACATATGGTTTTTTTAGATACTACTTTTGTGATTTTAAAGCAATTCTGTTTAAAAACATAAATTCCTGTTCAAACATGATCTTGTTTGAACAGTATATTGAACACTAAGCCTGTAGTAGTTACACTCTGACAACAATGTAGGAGGTACTAATCATGCACCTTCTTTTGATCCTACATTGTTCGACTTAATGCCTTATGGGTTTCAGCTTTATGTGATATGTTATTATTTGAGGGATCATTTGATAGCAGTGTTTCAGTTAAAATACCTTGAATTCATTTTAACAAATAGTAGCATGTTAGTGAAACAATCTCACTATCTATCACACATTTGGAAGTCCTCACAAAAATTAATGTATGTGAAGCAACCCAAAAAACGTCATTTTTATGTCATCCAGGTATCCACTTTTAATTCATATTCACTTTGACATTGCAAAATAAATATCAATAAGATTGTTATTGAATTACCATGATCATAATTTCTGGTTGATTACCCGCATAATGCATAATTTTTCATTAATTATTTATTACTGTGGGTGATAGGAAGGTGCAGGTAATGTGATAATTTTTAAATATCTTTGTAAAGTAGGTCTTGGATAAGGAGAGTGATTCCGGCTGACCACCGAATCAACAGCAAAATAACAGGAACACTTTATTGATTTTCTATATGGAATATATACACAACAGTGTAAAAAGATTTTGAGTTTTCCAACTTTTTATCACATTTTCTTTTGTTTTGGGGTGTGGGTTATCTGACAGCTAGCGCTGGGAATCTGTTGATTGATTTTTCCCGTGATTGCAAAATTCGATTGGTGCGGGTAAGTTGCTGTACAGGTAAATGGCTGGAAATTACAGTAGGTACTTAATACAATATTTCACAACTAAACTGTTCTAAAGAGCTACAAAAATAATTTTTTCATTTTTTCTCGATATTTTGGAACATCAAAAGGTCTACATTCTTGGTTTGTCTCTCCCATTTACAGAAAAGAAGAATGTAGTAATATATGGCCGTAGGACATGGGAATCTATACCGCGAGATCAAAGGATATTCTATTCTCACACAGTGAATGTAATCATCAGTCAGACATTAAGGTATGGCACCATTATAAAATTATTTAGTCAAGCGATAGTTCAACTCTTAGGCAAAATTTGTGACCATTTTTGTAACTAGTGCTCACTTATATATATGATTATTTCCTGCATGTTTTTAACTTTTTTCAAATTAAAAATCAATAATGGTATCCAAACGTTTTTTTTCGTATTTTGCACCTTCATCAAGGTGTATGTTTAAAAGCAAAAAAAAATATTTTCTATAATTCAATGATATTTTTGTAGTAAAATACACAGTGTCACGTTAATTATTATGTTAAGTAATCTACATATACATGTAAAGTTATGTTACATTTAAGAAATAAAAAAAAATTCCTTGTTGCCATAGAGACTGATATAAACACAAGTGGAAGTTTGGGAGAACAAGAAATAATCATTGGGAACATGAATCTGAAGGGCAAGTGTTTCTACAACTCTATGGGAACACAGAAAAAATGTTAATTTTATTTCCTTTATAAAATATCCCTCACAAAGAAAGAAACAGATTTTAATAATATTATGAAAGTTTAAAATTCTCCTTACTTATGCAATGGAGTGTACATTTTTCTATTTTTACACAGAGTTATCAAAACACAGCTTTAATTCAGTTAATCATTGTATGTTATATAAACTTTATTCTGTAATATGTTATGATATTAAGGTGATGTTGTAAACATGACACAAATTTTTTATGCAACTTGCAAAAGTCATTCACAAAATTCTACCGAAGCCTCTTCAACCAAATACGGAAGTATGGAGTGACAATGAAGGAAATTAGAGAGCCATGACCAATTTAAGAATAATTGATACTTTGTATCCTTTTTTATTTAAATGTTAATTAGTGCAGCTGTATTTTTATTAATTTGCGTGCGCATTTGTTGTTTTTCAGTTTTTGATTTTTGTGTGAGCTAACTGTTTGTTATAATGTGGCATGTGCTGCGAATTGTTAACGTCTTACGGTTTCATCAATTTATTTTCCTTACTTTACAAACATTGTTCAGTTACTGTGCTCACTTAGTGGGTGATTCCACCTAAATTGTTCTACAATTGATACAGGATTTAATAGAGCTGAAACCAATTGTGGAATTGCACATGGTTTAGGTATCCTGCTGATGAACAGTAACTGTTTTGCTATTCTTTTTCAGCGATATGTATAGTTCATTTCTATTCAGATTTGAATTGTCTCGCAGTGTAATTGCATAAGGTATAACACCCCAAGCAATGGTTAAGATCATTGAGACAAGTTGCAGACATTATTGGCAGAAATAAAACCCACCATTGTGCCTTGTAACATTGCCTGCAATGGCTCGTGAAACTTGGCTCACAATGGTGTTGCAAGACATGCAGGGCTTGAAAAAAACCCCGTCTGGTCATCCGGGACAAGTAGATTTTGAGCTCGGGCAAGTAACTTTTCACGGTCACTTGCCCGATGGGCAAGCGCCCGGCCAAAATCCTTTGTCAACTAAATGGCAACATCTGTTTTAGTAATGACGTTTCAAATCGTCTTTTTGCCAGGCAATCGGTTAAAACAGTTTTTCAATTGAAAGATGAAATCAGTTTACTGTTAGCGGATTTTTTATGCACTTTCGCAAGGCTTTTTCCATGATGTTATTTTAGAAAAACTTACTTTTCCTGAGAGTCTCGTGAATCACTAATAACTTTGAATTTTTTAAATGCGGGTAAGTGGGAAATTGGCTTGGGCAAGCAAACTTTGAAACTTGCTTGCCCGAAGGGCAAGTTAAAATTCAAGTTTTTGTCGAGCCCTGACATATTGCACGAAAATTTTCTTCATGTAACATCACCTGCAGTCTTGTTTTATTCCATTCATGTACACTGTAGTATTCACTGTGCCTGCTTCATCTGGCCTTTCTTTAGAGAACCTCCGGAAGGTGCCCATCATGTGTGGCCATCAGTTAAGGTGGCAGTGGAGATGATATCAAAATCCCCGTTGTCAGAAACAATTGAGAAAATCCTTGTTGCAGGAGGGTCAGAAGTGTATAAGGTAAAATACTGTTGGTAGAATATAAGTAAGCCTGAGTGTTAGCAGCTGTGGACAGCCGTGTTAATCAGCCTTATTGGGCTTTGTCGGCACAACACAGCTAGCAAACAGGCTCTGGTTCCCAAGAAAAGTACAGAGTTAAGTGTAAGCATAATGCTTTTGACAGGTGTGGCTGATATCAATTTATTAACATTACAAGTTCAGCACATGTGGGCTAATGGTAAGTTGCAACCACTATTACCGGGCACTAAGGCCACATGGGTAATGGGTATTACCCCTTGTACAGTATGTACCTGTAAATAAAAGTGAGCCTGAATTTTAGCAGCCGTGGACAGCTGTTTCAGCCTGATTGGGTCTCATCAGCACAGCAAAGCTTTTTTTAAGGGTAGATGCAAGGGGTAATGCCTACTACCCATATGGCCCTAGTACCCAGTACTGGTGGCTGCAAGTTGCAATTAGCGTGCAAATGGTGAACTTATCTTGTTAAACCCATTTTCAGATAAACCAGAATGTCTTGAGCAACTTTTGAAAGGCTGGTTGAAATCCTATAAAGTGAGCACTCATTTTGTTTGTCTCGAAATTTAGATTCAGAAAATGGCTGTTGTATCTCAAAATTCAGAAGTTGGTAATTTTTGCAAGTTTGATAAAATACAGGCTCTTAAAAATTCAGCAGGAAAAGGATTAATAATGTCAGCCACATATTACAAGTGCCACGCTTACAATTTACCCGGGGTTTTTTCCTTCGTTTTTTCATCCTTCACCAGGGGTTTTAAAATAATGTGTTGTGCATTTAGTGTAAGCTTGTTTCCGACGTTTATATTTACCACAATTGCTCATACTTCTGATATATGTGATCTTAGTTGTTGTCTTAATAAGTACACTCGGCTTTTATGTTAATTATTTTTGCAACAAAACTTTGCAGAAAGGTCATTTCCTAAAGATTGAAAGCTCTTATTCTATAATACACATGACACATTCTGCTCCCTATCCATTTGAGAGACTGACTGGCACCAATGGGGACCCCGGAGCAATAATTTGATTGGGTGGGTCCAAAGAGCGCCATAGGCGTGAGTTATCTAGGGGGGTCCGGGGGCATGCTCCCCTGGGAAATTTTGGAAAAGAGACCTCTAAAAACGCTATGATTGCGTCTAAAATTGTAAATTGCAATAGAAATGTGAACTAAAAGTTACGTGAATAAAGCCCTATTTGATCACTATATGTGGTGGAATAGAAATTTCTTGACGCACAAATAATCTTTGTACATGCATTGTTGGATGCATGTGTAACTACAGGTAATATATTATTGTAGATTAGTTGTGAATCATTTTGAAACGAGTGATATAGGCGCTAGACCGCACCATCCATTCTGTGACCAGAGAAAATACATCGATTCAATCAGCTATTTTGATATTTTAACAGTTGAGGCGATTTTACAATATCAGGTGAAAAAAATTAATGTAATTTCAGAATTTATTTTT
>JAOEJH020060072.1:0-10339 GCA_025448215.2 Palythoa grandis
GATGTCTAAATAAAGTACAAATATAAAAGAATAAACAGTGTTTTTCACCATGACGGACGCGCGTGTTATCTGGAAATATTGGCCTTATTGTAGTGTAATATATTTTTTAATTTCTGCAAGTTTTACGGTGACTCTTTTTCGTTTACTTTGAGTAATTTTTAAACCTCGAGGCAAATGAAGAAATTTAAAAGCTAGAAATAGCCTGACTAATCAGTCTCGTGGGCTTTTTAAAGAAACAAGAAATTTGCCAAGAACAGCACAACTTGGCACAAAGTCAAGCCAAGCTCTTTGACTAAAAAAAATTGATAAAATACCTGCCTGGGCCCGTTCCCAGTTATGGCACGGCGGCTCAGTCAATTTTTATAAATATACAAACACTTCTGAAGCACTCTAGTTTAATTAACCCAACGAAGCTGAATCTCCCTAAGATTTGCTTTGGAAAGCTATGAGCTCAACTGGGCCCCAAATATCTAAATTTCAATTATATTTTCTATCTGACACATGTTTTGGAATTTAGTTTCTTTAGTTGAATTAAAGAGGTAAAACTTTGCGAGAAAACGTTTAGAAAACGAATAAGTCGAGTAATGAAGTTGAACAAGCATGAGTAAATCTCCAATGCGCTGGAAGCTGATGGTTCACGTAAATATTTTTGAAATTCAAAAAAGGAACTTGTCTTTTTTCAAACTTTGATTACTACAACAATAACTTATAGAGAAATAGTCGATAGTATATCTCCAAACTTATTAAAATTTTACCTACCTTTTTCGTTCAATTGTTGTATAATTTTCTGGGAGCGATAAAAGAGGACCCCAATACAACTGACACAATTGAGGATAACTAAATTGATGTCACAGAGGAAATTCCGAACACGATAAACGTGGCCTGAAATATGCTATTTAACTACATATTTCAGCGATTTACTAATAGCAGAAATTGCGATATCAGACCTTGACATGCAAATGGAAATGGAAATAGAAGAGGCAATGTTCACTTTTAAAAGCTCAAAACACCGAATTTTTAACACGCCGGAGTCAAGCAATACCATTCACTATTGTTACAAGGCTCTGACGGTTTTCCAAATTGGATTTCCGACAACCAGAACAAGGAAACAATATCGCATCCGGTATCAGTTATAAGAAGTTGATTTTGATCCAAACCGCACGACATGTCTTAAGGTCACAACCAAACAATATCCAGCACGTCAAAAGCCAAACCCAACAAGCGGTTAGATTTTGTGAAGATAAAAATCTATTTTCTTGGTGTAGAAAAATAAGAATAAGAGAGAAAATACATTTAAAAACACCCTAACGTGATAACCTCTCGCCATGTGATGTACAACCCAGCTTAAACGCAAGCAGTGAGAAACATTATTACCAAATAAGGATATTTGTTAAAATCCTGTACGAAACCTCTCAGTAGATCGTTAGCTGGGTGCACTGAAAAAGTTCTAGTTTCTGTGCTTGGATTTATATTTGTTATTCAAAATAATTAGTTGCAACATTTCGATTGTATTGAATGGTATCTAATTTACTTGAAATTTAAAAATTCAATATTCATGAACTACACCCTTATTCTGTCACAGGCTTTGCTTCACGAGCCACTATATAGATCGCGTGCGTATGTAATGCTAGCAATTTTCCATTGTACGAAGGCTGAATATGGCGTATGACAGAATTTACGTCCATCGTAAACGTACCCGATTTTCGTTGTTTAAAAGTATAAAACAGTTTTTATGAAAAGTATAATTTATTCCTAACAAGAAGCTTATTTATAATGAGGAGTTCGTGGATGAATGGAGAGATAATTTAACAATTGTCTGATTTACCTGGTGATAACAATTTGATGAATGTCATAATATATCGTTTGCATTCAATATTTTTTAAAACTTTTAATGCAGACAACAAAATACTGACACACATTTGGAACCAGTCAAGAAAAAGCACATTACCAACAACACTACTGTGCATTGGTATTTTACTAAAAACTTTTTAGTGGCGATGAACAAATAGTGTAGGGATAGAAAAAAGAGAGAGTTCTAAAATAGCGTCAAATTTTAATATTGAGAAAAACAAATGCTTAGGGTTTGCAAGGAACGCACACTGTTTAGGATTAAATTTCTACAGTTCAAGGACTGTGGCGAATGTTAAGCCACGAATTAAACAATATATCGTAATCGACTCTACCCCGAATTGTTGAAAATAGTATAAAGATCTATATATATTTTCAAGTTTGTCAAGAAATTGTTAATGACAGCGAAACACTTCCATTCAGTACATTCAGTACATTTAAAATGCTTGCGGACCGACCTCATTGTGCCGTGTCTTTGCAATTCAGCCCTTAACTACCAAGTCGGCGATTAGCAAACTTGATTTATTTATCTAGTCGGTTTATATTGCTAAAACCACTTACCGTGTTCGTTATAGAAAAGGAATTTCGAACAATGCCGAGGTTCCTTCGAGTCGAAGATCACTAGTTTGCCGTGAAGTTTGTGTTGTCATATGCCTTGAACCATTAAGCGCAAAATTTTGCTTTGTAATATTGACTATTAATTTTTATCATTATATTGTGTTGCAGCAATGTTTGATTATAAAAGGATAAAACTAAATACAATATAAAGTCACCAGCCCAAGTTTTGTTCTGTTTTACACTGACTCCCTCCCTCCCTTTTCCTTCCCTTTGGTTATACAAAGCGAAATATATTTTATCTATCCTTATACAACGTATCTAAACAGTACGCTCTGGCTCTGGGTTAACAAAAATGAAAGGATAAAGATTGCGTTTCACAGAAAATGAAATCAAGATTCTAGTAATGGAAAAGTCTAGGACAGCTTTTCCAGACTCCCCGCCTTTGGTGGCACGCGTTTGTCACCACAAAATCACATTTTAGACAAAGGAATGGACGTATGTTGGTTGAAAATTTATCGATTGGAAATAGAAAGATACCACAATATTGTTGCACAGTCAAGATTTCATATGTTGTATGTAAAAGCGCACATGTTAATATAATTTTTACAAAACGTGCATTAGTTGTAGCCCGCAAAAGCCTTTGCTAGGGACGAAGAAATTCGAATATACTTGAGCGCAATTTAGAGATCAGAAGACTTCGAGAGTCAAGACACTCACTCTCGACTTTCAAAAACTCAATCCCCCCCCGCTTATTGCAAATGTTTTAAAAGTAGACCCCCCGAAATTTATTAGATCCTTCCCTTTCCCCGCCTATTAATTTTGGTAGTTGCTGACAGTGGACATTAAAAATGATTTAAATGAAGAAAAGCGTTCTTCCCCACACGTAACACAGGCTCGTCCTCATCATAACATTTGAAAATGTCATTATTGTTCACATGCAGACAGAAAGTGCGGTTTTGTTTGTTTTGTACTTTTTTTACTTCCACAAGCGCCTTTATGCAGTACCTCTGTTTGGATTTCTTGGTTTAAAATGAAATATTAATCAAATCCCTTGATCCCTTACTTATTTTCTATTATCCCTGTTATTACTTGTTTTTCTAGAATTGGGTGTTCTCCCCTCCCCGTTATGAGATACCTGTACCCCCTGTTTATTCGATAGTGATTACTCATTTAAGTAATTAATTCAGTATTTTTTAAATATAGTCCAATTTTCTTTGTTGTCAGTTTGGTTTTGTGAATGCTCTTCTTTCAGTACAGAGGGCAAAATTTTGGATTAATTTTGGAAGGAGCCCGACTTAGCTGCGTGAAGCACTCGTTTTGTTCCTCCACGTTTGGCTAAGTTTGTTCCTAATATTTCTCGAGTTTGGATACTTAAACTGAATGTTTTATGCAAAAATATGCCACCCAGGCACATTCCACCTCCACAGGTCCCTACCAAGATGCAAATTTCCGACCTCTGCTCTTATTTATCCCAACATGAATAGAGCAGGTGCCGATCAAAGTTTAACTTTACACGCTTGGCAAAGTTTTGTTTCGTCGCTTCTAATTATTTGTTGTGCTGTCTTCAGGTGTTTTTGGCCACAAAGTAACTGAAACTAGAAAAAATACATCCATTTCTTTCGTAAGACCGAAAATTGACAATTCAGTTTCTTGTGATGTTTCTTGTAGGAAAAAAGAAGAACAGACTTTGTCTGTTTCCTCTTCTGAAAATAAGGCAGCAAATGTTTTGACTAATTGAAAACTCTTGGCTTGTGTCCATGTTTTAAATACATTTACAAAATAAAAAAAGAAATGGAATGGATTTAACATTGAATGGAATAAAAAAATGCATATGTACTTCAAACATTCTTTTCAATTTTAAGAAAGTTTTTTTCCACGACTTCAACAAAATCATTTTGTCACGATAGTCTAACTGGTTGCTATGGAAACCTGCGCGTTTATCTACTACCCACTTCCCTTTAAAAATCAACTTTTGTGGTTTTGAGTTTTGAGTTAGAATTTTTCTACGTACCTTTTGCGACAACTTATTGAAATATTTTCGCAGGCTTTTAGTGCTTTGCTAACAATACGAAAACATCAAAAAGTCTGCGCAGTGCATGAATTTTGCTGAAGTCACTAAACTTAACACAAAAGCGGGTGACCATAAATAAAATTATGAAGTATACACCTTAGAATAAATAATTGATGAGCGTCAAATGGACAACGAGCAGACATAACACATTTAGTTTAAGTTCTACTAGTCGGCATGGTTTTCTAACTTAGAGGATCTACCAAGGACTCCTTCAAAGTTGAAGAGATTTCCTCAATTACCAAGATGCGCGGAACAATTTTAAGTTTTGTTGCAATCGTTCTCCGGATAAGTCTAACTTCCTCACGTAAGTTTTTCTACTTTATAGCTTTTACTTTTTGTTCATTTTTTAACATATACTATTTTTATACCAAACGTTTTACCCAAAAAGCGAAATACTATTTGGCCCGTATCTGCTAAAGATCAGAAGGTTTGAAAATCTTACAAGAATCGATATTGGCCCGAGGATTATTGCAGATAGAAAATTTCCAGAGCGTCAGGCTAAGTCTCTTCCAAAAGTCAGATAAAAAATATTTAATCGTAGTGCTTCTCGGAAACCTTTACGTAACTTTTTTAATTTTCAAAAAAAAAACAGGAAATTTTCACAAGTTTTTAGATATCATTTGCAAGTGCAGTCGATTAAATGTCCCAGATTTCAAAATCAGTTTTCAAAATATCGAATTCGAAACAACTATGAACTGATTCTTACACAAAAACGCCAATGCTATTTCTTGCTTACAGAATATAAAAGCAGTTTACAAGTATATTTAGTTTTATAAACGAAAATTGCATATCCATTGAAGTCAAGTTAAAATCAGTAGATTGCTTCTACTACTGCAGATTCTAAGACTGCCAGTCACAAAGCTTGGGTCATGTATCAATTTGTCTTCATTATTTTTTTAATAAATTTGTGAATCCTTGGCCTACGGGCCAAAAATGGCCTACTGACTACTAATACATTTTGAAAAAGTTGTCTCCATAATATTTGGCGATAGTATCTCGAAGAGCTCGATATTTCTAGATTTTATATTGACTGTCCTTGAATGTGATGTAACAAATATCTCACACTGAAACTGAAACTCATGTATTTTAGATAACTTGGGACAAATATACCATCAACTCTTTAAAGCATTCAATTTAAGTGAGTTTAATTTTTTTCAGATGTTTTTCCACTGTGTAGTAATCTATACCTTGTGTTTGCTGAACGAGTTGGCATTTACATGGGTGTATGGAAATTACAAAGCCTTTTAAGGCCAAAAACTTTATCTTATTTTCTTGCTTGATCCAGGCAGCCCTAATATCATGCACTCACTATAAGAATTAATCCTTAATTACTACATAACGACGGTGGCGTGTTTGGCGCAGTGGTAAGACCTCTTCCTTCCAACCACATGGTCCCGGGTTCAAATCCCCGCCATGCCGAGAGTTGAACATTTGTGTAACCTTCTTTTCCGCCAAAGTTGACTCAGCTTTCCATCCTTGCGAGGTCGGTAAAATGAGTACCAGCTTCTGCTGGGAGCTAACCTGCGACGGATTAGTGTCCCGTCCAGGGGGAGTCAATGACTCCCATCCGCTTAATTCTACAGAAACTGGGGATAAGCACCGGCGCAAATGGGCCACTAAGGCTCGGAAAGGATTTTTTACTACTTAACATTGGGTCATGCAAAAAATAAATTCTCTTTACTGAAACCAAAACACAGACAACGCCTGTAACACTTTTGTTCAGATGCAGCGGCCAGCACAAATAGGCAAACTTTCTTGCTTCATTCAGTTAGAAAAAGCTTTAGGTAAAAAAAAAAGTGAAATAAGAATTTTATTTTTAAAAGCTTGAGAAAACGTATAATACAAACCAAGCGATAAAATGTTGGCTCTATTCACGCTGTTTCTAAGAAGATATCACTTTGCAAACAACTGAAAAACAGCTGCATTCTTTGTAAGAATTCCGTTTTGAAACGCATTACAGAAATCAACGGCGTTTAACATATTGCTCTCTTAAATCTGACAAAGCTTATTTTCCGAGACCCTTTCATTATTCACAACTGCTGTTTTATAACTCGATTGGAAACTAGGGTACAGTAAGAATGGTAAAATCTGTAAACAAACATTCTATAGAATAGTAAGCTTCCCAACGTTCGAAGGTAATAAGTTCAAATATGATTTAAACAATGAAAACGATAAAGAATTAATAGCAAGTTTTCCAGTAATGGATTTGTAAGCCGTGATCAATTTAAATGTGGGAAGATGTCTTGATTATGAATTTTTAATCACGTTATGTTTATCAGGTTGATTTTGTAGGGACAAATCTATATATATGTTGCCATTTGAAGCTTGTATATTACCCCTAGTGAGTCTCGTGGCTGTCAACTTTTGAGCAACTTTTCCAAAACCGGGCAACTTGTGGGCAAGTTTTGGTAAAAATGGGTAACTTTTGAGCATCTTTTTGCAGATTTTCGAGCAACCTTCGGCCATTTTACTGGCAACTTGTGGACAGGTCTACTCGTCATTCTTAAAATAAACAACTTATGTTTTTAAAAGACATGCAACAAACACAACAACAACAACAACCATAAAAAAATTTAAAATATGATTTTTAAAAAAGAAATTCAGAGCTATCAGAGATTGGCAGGCATAATAATATGAGATGAAAAAAAAAGACGTTTTGTGTTCCAAATAACGGTGACTATTACTGAGGCAGAGGCATGAGGAGGGGGACTGGGGATGATTTATTGTGTCAGTATTGCAAGCAAAAAGCGAACGTCCCTGCAACAATTGCAGAAACGTTTCTTCGTTCTTACAAATTCACTAGCGCCTCTATCAAGCAGCATCGTGAGCTAAGCGAGATTTAAATTTCTTGTTTAATATAAGTAAGAAAAGTCCAAAGCTAAAAGCGATTCTGTTGCGAACGAAAACACAGCCTTCATTAATGATGACTCGAAACCACGTTCCGAGTTGTTTTTCCTCTAAGCACTTCTTTCGTGTGCTTACAAATTCGGGCGTGCTTCTACTAAAACACAACATAGCACGCGGGCTCATTTGCTATTTCCTTACTAGCGACTTACCGGTGATATACAGCGGAACAATCCATTTTATATCGTGTAGTCTGTGACTTCTGCTTGGGTTAACTCTAGCGATTTTCATGGCAAGGTCGTTTCTTGTTGTTTCTAGCGTTTTTATGCCCTGAATTTTCTTTGGTAATAAAGTGAAAACCCAGAGAAATTTGCAAATTCATCTGCTTCTCCATTTCTGCAAACTGTTCCAAAGCGATAAAGGTAGCGACTGTGGCTGTGTGCAAAAATAGAGCTTGCCTCGTAGCCAGTCAGAAGGACATTGAATCTGCTTTGTTTTCTAATGCAAATTTTAGAAATTCAGAAAAAACGAAAGAAAGACCTCTTGATTGAATTACTATACTCTGGAATGGCAAAGAATGTGCGGTTTTGTTCATGAAGTGCGAAGTATCATAAAACGAATGTGTGAGTTTTTTGTTTGACTGAAATAAATTGCCAGTGTTCACCCAACGTCATATCGGCCATGTTGGTTCCTTTGAACAAAAGAATTTTGATGATTTCTTTTGTTTAGGGTACCGACATGGCCGCTTCGTCTTTTGTCTTTGGCGTCTCTAGGGAGTGCATGCCACCAAGAATAGATAAGCAAACAAAATTAATTGAATTTTTTTTTATTTAAACCAGTATTTTATGAAGTTTTCTGCCACTAAGAAATATTGTATCTAAACACATGCACGTAAAACTTCGATACTTCTACGTGTATAAATACTACTTTTATGATCTTCTTGCATTAGTAAGACAACTTCCGCCTTTCTGTGCAGTTGACAGTCGCTGACTGTTTGGGTTCTTGAAAGTTTTGTTATAAAACATATGAACACATTTAAATGATATTTTACAATGACAGACAGATTTGTATGTTGTAACGACAGAGATTTAGATGAGTTTAATCAAGTGAAAGAAAACATTGACTTTTTAGAAGAAAACGGAAATCGATTCAGGATATCAATGAAAGAGAATGAAAGTCGTTCGCATGAAGGAATACATCTTAAAGTGGTCGAAATACCTGTAAGACAATGTTGTTTATATAATAAACGGAATACTAAATAATTGCATGAAGTAATGGATGATTTTCTGGTGTTCAAATTTAACATCTTCCAAGTTTCGTTGCGTTTACTCGTAAAATATCAATTTGAACGCGCGAAAATAAATTCCATACCTCCGCGCACCTACGTATTATGCGCCTATTATTTTTTTCCGCTAGTATAAGCCCATTTGTCTGCTAACAAAAAAATATTCCGGATTATAGCCCCGGAAAAACGAAAACAAGTAGCTTTTGTTTAAAACCTTAACTAAATTACAACACTCTGGTTTGGCAATGATTAAATAGAACCGAAAGTTTATGTGGTTTTTATTGGCACGAGTTGGCAGGCATCATAAAATGAACGAGCGAGTCTATTAGATCTGTTTCGTTGAAATAAATAAGCAAACAAAATCTATTGAATATATTTTCGGCCAGTTGATCTTAGTAAGCGTAAAACGCCAGATTAAAGCCCACCCAGTTATAAGCCCACCCGGATGTAAGCCAACCCGGATATAAGGCAACTCCTTGTATATATGTAAATACCGAATGAAATACAGTTATTGAGGTTCTCGTTCTCTTAAACAAAATTTTTATATTTTCTGTCTGCTTATTTTCCAAAGTGCTTTTCCAGCCGCTGTTTTTTTCCAGTAGCCCACCCAGATATAAGCTGAACCCTTGCATTAGCCCAATGTTCAGAAACCCTTTATTAACATACATGAGCCCTGGACTTTAATCCCGAGTTTTACCAAAAGTGTGCCTTTTTATGGAGCAGGTGCGCTGCCTTCTGTGGTGGAGGTTCCTAGTTCGACTCTCAGTGACTTCAACGTCTGTTTCGACTTTCCTCTGATCCGTGTAGTTTTAGCTTTAAATACCCGTAAAACGGACCTCTGACGGAGGGAGGGGGTAAAGAGCGCACCGTCGGCCTCCATTGATACCGGTTCTGTGAACTGACGGAACTACCGACGTTAAATAAATGTTACCTTTACCTTTATTTCCAATACAACAATAGGTCTGCTTCCTTCCTTCTCTGTCCTGAAAGCCAACTATCCTGGACACAACAAACATGGAGGAAAATTCACGGATAACGTGTTTTTGGAGGCCATTGGCCTCGAAGGCAAAGTAGAAGTGAAGGATACATGTCCTTTGCGAATCAGTGCAATGTTAAACCTCATAACAGGTCAGTAATTCGTCTCCTTTGTCGCTGCTTCAGAGGTCAATTGCATGGAGTTTGGAAATGTACGATGACATTTAAGTCTGAAGGTTACCGTATACCTTCAGCGGTGTTTTGCGTCACAACTATACAGTGCGTCTGTTTTAAACTGTAGATACCTAAACCCATATATCAAATGAAAGCTTATAGAGCTGGCTTTCAAGCTATACTAAGAATTTTCAATTAAAATGAAGTTTTAGAATTTTTTATGTTCTCTAAAAACAGCGTCAAAGTCGACTTTCGAAAGTTACAAGTCCAAGCGATTATTGATATTCAGTAATTTAGTTAGTCCGTCAGTTTCTAGACCAAAAGTGCTAAAAAGACGTGTCTGCGTTTTTTCATATTCAATTGCTGAGAAAAGTTGCGGCCCTTTTTCGAATTAGGGTTTAAAAAAAGTCTATAGAGCATGCAAAACGTGCTCTAAAACAAAAAGTTTCTCAAAAAATGAAATCGCAGACACGTTTTTGTTTTTCTTATATTGAAGAAGCTACTGTACAAATTTTAGGGAAAACGAACGAATTCCCTTTGAGTTGTAACTCTTGAAAGGCGACTTTGACGCTCGTTTTTAGAGA
>JAOEJH020060160.1:0-10338 GCA_025448215.2 Palythoa grandis
AAAACTTATAAAAACGATCTCTGGATAAAATTTTTTTAAAAATGAGCTTTTGGCTGTCATTCTACGGCCTTTCTCAAGGCCGTAGAAAAATTTTATTTAGAGATCGTTTTTATAAGTTTTTACAAATATGGTTTTACTCGGATGCTCTTCCATTTTTATAAATAACAGACCTTATTGCTAATATTTTCTGTAGTTTATTTTTAACGTGACGTTTTGCTGAAATGCTATCACACAACAGATAAACAAAGTATTATCAGTTACCACTGACGATAATATATAAGCAAACTGCTGTGACACAAAAATGAAAAAGGTAGCTTATTTATTTTAAGAGTATGTGAAAGGAATTATGCATGATCTTATGCAAGTTTTTTTATTGCTTGGTTTTATGTTTAAGCAAATTGATTACCTGTTTTATTATCTATAAGAGTATTTATGAATAAAAACAATTCAATATCACAGCCCAGATAACTGGCATCATGTAGGTGGCAACATACTGATTGTGAACACAGGTTACTAATTACCTGCAGTCTTGACCCTAAAATTAAACATGGTTCATTAAAAATAACAACTTACTGTGTAAGGATCTACAGCTGGCGCTGTCCCTCGAGGTGCTGCATGTGCAATTGTTGGTGAAGCGGGAAGTGCTGCAGCTGTTCTTGCTGCTGCTACTGATGTTACAACTCGGCGTGTAGGCATACCACGTCCTCTTATGACTGGGGAATGTCCTCGAATTATAGGTGCTCCTCGACCGGGAGGAGGATGAGCAGGAATTATCCTTGTACCCCTGCCAGGTGGGCCTGGGTGTGCAGCAGGGTGACCTGGGATGTGTGCCGGTGGTGGTGGGACTTGTTCATCTCCCATGCCACTAAGAATTGCCATTTCACGCATTTGTTCTTGGTGGATTTCATCATTTAATTCCTGAGTAGAAATGTCATGGTAACTTTCAATTTTTGTGAGTGATTTTAGACTAGCACTTAGACGGTTTATTAACAGCCTGAACCTGAGTAACATTGCCCATCAACACTGTTATTTTGTAAAACCCTGCTGTTTCAATTACTAGCAATTTTATAAAAATAGCTGCATCAAAAGTTATGTAGTCTCTTGATCACACTTCCATGGGAATTATACCATTTAGGACTCTGGAAACCTCCAGGAAGCTCTCAAAATTGATGGAATCCTTTTGGACCACCATGAACTTCCATCCAAACTGAATAGTTATTGAAACTCTTCAAAGCTTTGCATTCTCTTGAACTTTTGTTAAATATCATTATATAAATTGCTTTAAGAAATCTGTAAAACTAAAACAAGTTTTTGGTGAATAGTTACTAGCTTGTTACCCCATTTCTGTAATTAATCTCCATAAATTTCTTTGTAACATTCACTCTGAAGCATCACAACCAGGCATAAAATTATAAAATCTTAAAATCATTCTCTGGCTGAAATTTTTTTAAAACACAAGCTTTCTGCTGTCAGACTACAACCTTTGACAAGTAAAGAATGCCTGCAAGGACTCTGTGTACAAATAGTTAAAAGGTGTGAAATAGAATAAATATTTTAGTCTTTTGTTTGCACTTCTGTTTTAATACTTTAATGCATTCTCTTTTAATATTCTAAATTCTTTCTTAGTTATTAATTCTTATTTTACACCTTTTAACTCTTTATACAAGGAGTCCTTGTAGGCATTCTTTACTTGTCAAAGGTTGTAATCCGACAGCCAAAAGCTTGTGTTTTTAAAAATTCTCAGCCAGAAAACGATTTTAAGATTTATAATTCACTTACTGGTCTGAGGAATTTCTTAATCTCTTCAATGGCTATTCCAAGTCTTGCATGAGCCTGTCCTGGTGGTGCCTCAACTTCAATCAGCACGTGCAAATCTTCACTAAGATGTGTATACTTTGCATCACCAGAGCTACGAAGTTCTTCTTCCTGTCACGACAATCCACAAAACAATGATTATATTAAACCTTTGAGCCCAAGACAAAGACATAACAATTCAAGATTTGCCATTTGAGGCAAGTAATTGCTTTCACTCACCATTACTCATGCAAATTCACCTGAGAAGAGCAATATCAGATCACTTATCATTTGCCTCCTTGGTGAATACAGTAGAAGTTGCTTTTTATGATTTGCCTTTATGATTTGTGTCATTTACTTGGAGTGTAAGGATGGAATATAACAAACATTTTAGGATGTGCAGTAGTGTCATTTCAGGTCTTTTTAACAGCTTACTCAATGGGATAATTGCTCACCTCAAATAGACTAGGCAATCTTTTTTCACTTGCCAAGGATTTTCAAATGACAAGCCTTGACAAATAACATAATAGTAAATTCTAGGAGACTTGGTTACATTACCTTTTCTTTATCTCTCATTGAACCACGGCCAAGAATCGACATCTTGGTTCCTGTGCTTTGCTGAAGCCTTTTGAATGTGTTTCCTTTAGGACCCAGGAGTTTTCCAACAAAGTTGAACTGAAAGTGTACATTGCATGATAAGATGTACAGTGAATGAATTTAACCTTATAAACAATGTAATACTGGCCAGTTCATATGATAGTAGTCTGAAAAATATCCATACTGACGCTAATTGAAACTTACCTTTGGAAATTCTTTAATTGGTACCCAAACCTTTTCTGTCAGTTTTATTGGCTTGTAAAGTTTTCCTTCATATATGGAATCTGGATTGGGTTTGCGGTAAGAACGATGGGGAGGAGTTGGTTGGGACGTTGCCTCTGGAGTAACAGCTACAGCCATTGGGGTAACATCTCCCAAGTTCCCATTCTCAGCAGCCTCTTCTTCTTTTAGAGCTTTAGGAGATAACACTGGGGGAACTCCACCAGACTGTATTCTGTTGATTTCTGCAAAAGAATTTCAAAGAATACTGATTTGATGGGCACACTGTTTCTATTCGTGACTTCAGCTTTACCACATTTTGACGTTAATTGGCCAAGACTCAGTTGAGGTTTTGATTGTTGTCTTATAATGGGACCCTGCTTATGTCGCACACATCTTTCTTCAATTACAATGCATTTGTACAAATATACATATTACATGCATACATGCCTACTTTACTTGTAAAACAGTGCTCGAATTTTGCTGTCGTTTGAGATGGCCAAAAAGTTTACTGGGCAACCAATTTCTGGTAAAATTAAAAGGCTGGTTGCCCAAGGAATAAACAACAGACAACCCAGCCAAACAGAGAAAATAAATTAATCATAAACGGCACAAAACTTACATGTTGGTTACCTCAGCTAAGCAATTCTAAATGGGTAGGTTTTTCTAAGGAGTAACCAAGAATTAATCAGGGCAACCAAATTCATGGGTTTGGTTGTCCAGCTTTTGAAACAGGGACAACCTGGATTTTTTTTAAATTTCGAGCACTGTAAAATCCCCAGTTTTTTGTTGCCGTTAATTAATTTGTATGAAACAATAAAAGGCTTTAAAAGGTTGGAAGTTTAAAAAATGATCCAAACGTTTTTGACTTATTGTCATCATCAGGGAATCTTAAAATATACCCAGGATGAAGAAAGAATATCCAAACGTTTAAGTTAAGCTATTCCCACAAGGAATAAATGTAGTGGATATGCTAAGTTTTGTTTGTTCAGAGTTGGCTTTCTAACTGCGATCAACAATGCTTCTAAGATTCACTTCTTTTGGGAGTTACTGTCAATTAATCTGCGGCAGAGCTGAGGCAGCTTTTTCTTCTACCAATGGCAAAGTGGCAGTATTCATTAAAACTGGAGCACAAACTGCAGGGCAAAATACAAAGGTCTAAAATGGACATACTTTCAAGAGCACGGCTGCTGCCATTGCTCTGCTCGCTTTGCTTGGCAGCAACAAAAGCTGAATTTAGGGTTGTCAAAACTATATCTGATACTGTATTAAGGTTACATAACATGTATTATGGTCACGTGTCTTGTCAGTAGCTTAAAATGGTGAAAAATTATTTTAGAAATTTTGAAAACTCGTGAAGATATGAACGAAGGCTAAAATAATCATTGTGGGAAAAAGTGTTTGTTTGTTTACGTAGTAGATCCAAGTGTATAAATGCTTTCCACAACTGTGGCAGTACAGGCTAATTTGATTATTTTGCCTGTCAATTTCTGTCACTCCATTTTGCAACAGTCAGCCGAATGCAGCTTTTAAGTATTTTCGTCTTGCTTCAAATCTCATTTTGCAAATGTTTTTTGCAAAGCAAACCATTCGCTACTTGAACAAGCTATGTCATGTGCCAAATCTTCAATCAAAGATTCAAAACGAAATCCAAATCTCTTCTGTTCCGGTGGGAGAAGAAAATGAAAACCGAAGTCTAAATGTAAACTTACGTTTTTGGAAGAAAAGAAAAAAAATTAGCAGACAGTGACTGCAATTCGTGGTACAACCAGGAGAAGCAGTAGCCTGATGAATGCTCACAGACTGCAGAGTCAGAGTTTGTGGTGAAAACCACGAGTAACAGCACAAAGTATGCAAACGCAATGCAATAATTAAATATTTACATAATTTTTCTAAGCGCATCCTGTACAGTGTTTGTCTCTTCAGTTTATAGCTGGTCAGTCAGACTAGGCTTTTTTGCTGAGATGCACTTTTTTGATCTAGGTGGTGGTTGTAGTTTTGATGTGCTCTCTCATTTACTCATTAAGTCCCTGCTGAATGCAACAATGAAGAAATAAAATTGTAATTGAAACTGATAACAAATCTTCCAACTGTGTTTCATACTGTGGTTTCGTATTACGCGTCAAGGTTTGTGAGATTTCAGCCATGACACAGTAACATACCTCAAAGTACACACCTGTGTGTGATTGGTTGAGCCTCATTACATTCCCTGAATTCAGGAAATGGGCAGGTCAAAAATGTAAATACTAGCAAATTTGCCACCAAATCTTTGAATGCAGTTTTCTTTGACATCATAAAATGGCTACATGGATGCATTTAACACACTAATACTTGGTCTGGTTTTCATCAATCTTTATCAAATTTGTGACAACCTGGCAATTAAAAGTGTGTGCAGAAAAATTTAGCTTGTTTTTATTTCCAGCTTTATTAGCGATGTTATAGATCTTTTAAAAGTAATGTCTATTTTGAAATACATGGCAAAATTTCATCAAAACAAGACACAAAACCCATATTGACCACGCAAACTTTGACAGTTCCATCATTCAGGATTCCAAAGAAGGAAATTTGACGGATTAGTGGTGAAACACATCTGAGCATTAATGCACCACGCAAAAACAGTAGTTTTGCCTTCTGGGATAAAAAACCCAAATTGTTTAAAAGCATCATTTCTTTTGGATACAAATTCTGAAACTACATTTATCCGGCTTCACATTCACCAAAATCAACGGGATAGCTTTGATACGAAGGGAGCAATCAAAAATTTCCCAAAGTATGAGTCAAAGGTGTTATGTAACCTTAAGTTTGTTTTTCTTTGGCAAGATCAACTGAAAGTTGAAGGAAGTTACTAAACATTTAAGCTCTCGTTTTTGTTCATTATCTCTAAACAATCCACAATAACTGTGTTTTCTTTTTGTAAATAAGAATTTTTCCAAAGTTTTCCTTTGAAAGGCAAAAACACAATCAATACAAAACATTAAGGTGACTGCTTCCTGGTGCGACGAGTTGCGATAGAATGACTCTGATGAAAACTTGAGACAATTACAACAAAGAATAATTTTTTGTGTGATAGCTTTTCTGAAACATGAGGAAGTTTCCCATAATGCTTGACAGTGTGCAATTTCCAGGTGAGTGCAAGAGTGAAAGATATTGACCAAAAGCATCTCAACATTGTTTTCTACGAGCTTTTATCGCTTTCAAGTCACCAATGGGAACATGATTTTCTCAATTTTGTCATGCACCAAGTGTGTAATCTCGTTCCACTGAAAAATCAAGGCTGGGCTAAAAACGGCCATTGATTTTAAATCAATTGAAATCAACGACTCGTTACAAAAAGATAAAGCTTCTAGTGTGGCTAAATACAATGCGATTCCATACATGGTTAACTATTGATTTTTACATTGAACTTACTCCGATAGCTTACAAGATAATCAACATTTACATTCTTCAACTATCTTACTTCACGCATTGATCTTAAAAATGCAAATTTATGAAAACAGCAGTTTGAAAATAGTTTTTATTCCGCATAGAAAACATAAATGCACCTAGGATGGGTGAATGTAAACCTTTAATAAACACATGTTCGATTGTTAAGTGCAACTAATTGATAATCCTTGTTAAAAATCAAGTATTTTGAAAACACAATTTAAGGTACAGAATGTCGCATTGAGACAAGAAACGACAAAACAAAGACTGCGGCACTAGAACAACATTTGACAATGGCCAAGGCTTTGAAAAGGGGAAACGGAAAAATCACTGTGATATTAAGAATACGTTCTTATTTGATATAAATACGGATATTTCAAACTTTATTCAATCAATACAATATCATCGTGCAAGAAATCAAATATACAGAAAACCGGCAATGTTAATTTCGACCAATACGATAAAAAAGCTTAACGGCAGAATACAGATCCGGATACTGTAAAGCTTTGGTCTTTAGTGGCCAAAATTATACTTTAAATCTATTGAACAGTGCAAGTGGTGAAAAAAGTTCATTTCTGACGCCAAGGAACGACATAAACCAGTATATAGTTACGACAGTTTGCATATACAATCAAAAACACAACAAAGTCAAAGACAAAGAAAGATTTGTGTGACAAAGTTTAAAATAGCTTTTTGCCAAAATCATGAAACGACGCTTTTACTTATATTTAATAAAGAATACTGCAGAGAAACTTATGTTTTACAAAACAGAAACGATTTATGTTTCATAAGATAATTAGCCACCTAAAGGAGATGAAATTATACTCACTATTAAAATGCAGAATGGTTGATCTCAGATAAACTGGAGTGGGGTCTGCAAATCTTATACACGTTTGAAATAGCAAGTTTTAACGGACTATTTTGCAAGAGAAAAGGCAAAATGCTATTTAAAACAACAGCCAAAGGAACACAGCATTTCAAACGTTTTGGGAGTGACACGTAATAATGTTTCTGCATGGTCGCGATCATGACGGAATGTATATTTCATTGAAGTTGATAGTGATTTTTGATCTCGTAACCTTACCGCGTGTTAGAAGGCGCATACAGTTTACGAACGATGGGTCAAGGCTATCTTTCTCCGCCAGCAATTCTGCTAAATACCCAGGCGTTTCTTCCATGATAGATAAACTTCTGAGAATAAAACTACAATCTACAGTATAAATCTGAACAGAAAGAAGATCAAAATGGCGGGAGGCCACTTTTGCTGCACGCTTCAGTGAACCAGGAACTTTGACTTGCAAATTTGGTTGCTTGTGATTGGTTGAAAATATAGACTCAAGCGTTCTGATTGGTTAAATCCTCAAAGTTTTACTTTTCGTTTGCTGTAAAATGTTTGGAATCTTTCATGCTAAAGAGCTGCATTTTAACCAAAAGGCAGAAGCAAACTATTATAAATGCCAATTGGGGAAGGGGGTCAAAAAGGTGAAACACATTCATATTTGAGTAAAATCTATTTATTGACCTTTCTTCAAAAGATAAAATAAGTTTTACTGAGTTAGATCTCATAATAGAGTTATTTAAAGGCAATCAAATTTACAAGGTTAGCCTTGTTAGCCAACTCACTCAGTCATTGATTTAACCAGTTTTAATTATCAAACCGCACTTCGGTCTTCCTTATCTCTCATTCCCATGGTTTGCTGATAACAGCTAAATGAGACTATTTATAGACAATAACAGTTTAAGCATGCATCTTATAAAAGTATACTTGTTTATGTGTATACAAGAGTTGAATTTATAAAATGCGAGGCCGAGGGTGCCATTCAATCAACCCTTCTTTAAAATATTTCTTATAATTTCTTCCTTTTACTAATATTTATCACTTTACTTATCTTACTTCCAGATATTGACTAGCACTTCAATAATATAGTCAGCTATTGCAACAGAGGTTCATCAGTTCATGAGCAGAGGTTTTCTCAAAGGCTGAACCATAGACAGTAAATATTTTATTTTACAAGGCTATCAACATGATTGAAACCTTACCTTATTCAACTTAAGAACTAGTGTGAACTCACACAATGCTATCATGAAGCTCAAACATCCTTATCTGTTATGGAATTTTGCAACACTCACATTTAAAAGAAGCAGATAACTAATTTGGGGAATAGGTAGTTTTTCAAGGCTGGTAACTGAAACAGAAAGTTAAAACCTGACTACTAAAAGCATAAAATGTCGATTTTCATTATTTCTGTTATCAATCCCAGAAGAATTGAGATTTAAATGTTCAAAACGTGCTACCTCCAACTAAAGAGATTTTAACATGATCAATAAGTTAAAAATAATCAGTGGTCAGTATTTTTTAATCAGTTTTTCCAAAGTAAGTCATATGGTATATGAGTTGATAACCAGGATTAAGTGGACCAATCAGAAATCTCAAAGGGCAATATCAAAGGTTGAAAATGTAAAACTCAATATCCATTGCTGCATTCCTGAATATTTTTTTGTCATAAAAGCTTTCTAATTGGTATGAGTTGATAACCAGGATTAAGTGGACCAATCAGAAAGCTCAAAGGGCAACATCCAAGGCTGAAAATGTAGTAATCAATATCCATTGCTGCATTCCTGAATATTTCTTTGTCATAAAAGCTTTCTAATTGGTAGTTGAATAATTTGTTTTTAAAGTTGTTATCTCAATTGATGTTTTGCAAATTGAATTAGATGACTGACATAATAAATTCTGCAGCTTGGAATTGCTTTGAAAGAAATATTTTTAAACTCACACCAACTTGTTTTGCTCCCTTACAAGAATCAAACTCATAACCTTTTGATTAATGATCAGATGCTCTTCCTTCTGAGCTATAGGAACCCTAGGGGGGGGTGTTAGGAACTTCTGGGTGGGGATGTGCCGCTGGGATCCTGGAACACTTAGCCTATACCAGAACTAGCTCAGCTGAATTTTGCTATACCCTATATATACTGGAGTTAACTCCCCAGATCCCCCCTATCCTAGAGTAGCTTTTTTCCAGAAACTACTGAGGTCACTCTGAGCACAGTCTAGCCAAAACAAAACCTTATACCAACTAACACATTACAAGGGATAAGATAAAATCTTCAACCAACTGGTCAGTTTTGTGAAAAATGATACTCTATTCTAGACCGAAATGCTCTGATTTATATACCCTATCCTAGAGTATTTAATTAAACTACTTGAAAACCATGTTGAGATTATAAAGTGGTTGTTAAAAGGATGCCATTTGCTCTCTTCTTTTGGTTTTTTTTGCAGTACTTGTTCCATGAGAATCCTCTGATTCCAAATAAAATAACGATTTTATTAGCATTACACAAAGTGGCCCATCTATGCTAATCTTACTTACTACAGCCAATTATAATTAGCTGGTGGTCCATTTTCCACAGGAAGGAAAACTGGAGTACCTGGAGAAAAACCCTCATCAGAGTCAGATTGAGATCACCAAATCTCAGCCCACGTGCAGAGCCCAGGAGTTGATCTCAAGTCTAGATTTTAACAGCTTAATATAAAAAATAAGCTATTAAAAGTTTTAAAAGATTTTTTTTGGATTTTAGTGACTTCATACTACAAGTGAAGTAAATATTATTAGTAACAAGTACATTGTACTTCATAACACAATATTGTAATCCTACTATATATGCTTTGTTTTAGCTGGTTGTTTTTTTGACATTTTTCTTTAACTGCTGTGAAGCAAGTGCAGCGAGTGAGCAGCAATTCATAATCAGGATCTATAGAAAATCTAAACAAAATCTCAATTTAATTTCATTGGTTTTGCTCCCTTTTAACCAGAATGCACTAGGCTGCGACCAGTTTGCACTATGTGACCTGTAATTTATAATTTCTTCAACTGCTCACTGGACCCATATAAATGATAAAACGTGTGCATTACGTTGAGTATTACAAAACTTCTGTAAGGAGAAACACTAAATTTGGCCATTTTCAAACAATTTTGCAGTTAAATGATTTTGCCCCTTGTGAAAATTAGGTTTACCCACTTAATCATTTTTGCCTGTAACACTTTATACTTTGCTGTATTAAATACACATGAGAAACCAAAAAATCTGCAGCAATCTCATAGCCCTAGGATAAACTAGTATTTAAACTAACAGGGGAAGGGGGATAAGTATTCATCCTTTCTCTCTCATGCTTCCCTCTTTGATTACAGAATTTGATAACCTCATGAAAAGTATTAAAAGTAAATTAAACATAAAGTACTGGTATCATATCAAAAAAGTCTCTATCTTCTGGTAAATGTAAACCCACAATAATTAAAAATAAAC
>JAOEJH020060454.1:0-10336 GCA_025448215.2 Palythoa grandis
TTTAAATAAGCCCCCCTCTCCAATAAGCCCCCCCCCCTTCCAGAGGGCCCGAAATTTAATAAGTCCCCGTATTAATGAGAAATTTAAGTGCTTTCAAAAATCGTTTTCTAGTTCATTTGTACACGTACAAACATTTATAAAGAGTGTTCTTTTCACACAAAAAATATGGCAGCTTTTCGCTGAAGGGATACAGATATTTATATATTAATATGTTTCTCGTCAGCGAAAACCTTATGTTTTTATATAAATGTAAAAAGAACATGTTATTTTTACACGTGAAAATGGGCATATGGGCCATAAAAGCAGCTAGCTCATTTTATCAATAACTGATTATTTAAAAGGCGATTTAGAAGGTACAACTTTTGCCTACAACCATCGTATGCAACCTGCTCGCGTCATCCATACGACACGACGTAAGTCAGATCCACACGCCTACCTTTTTAATTTGTGGTGGTCTGCGTGTTTGCAATAAAACAACACTTCTTCCCTACTCCACATAGAAACTAAAACATCTATTTCATCTTCAGTTAAATTTATTTTCTTTTTTTTTGGACTCGTTGCACTTGGTGGGCTTGTTGTTGTTGTTGTTGTTGTTGTTGTTGTGCTTTCGTCCGTCATTTTTTCTCCCCACAGACCAATACACAAATTTCCCCACAGACTCCCTCACGGTCAGGTATTTTATACAAATTTTCGTGCTTTTCGCTACGACTGTCGCAGGATTTTAAACTGACAACATTTAAAATGCTACAACTCTTTTCTAGTCGCACATAACAGATTTGAGTGGGTTGTAAGATTGATATAGACGGCACAACTCATGTCGTAAGGATGACGCGAGCAGGTTGCATGCGATGGTTGTAGGCAAAAATCGTACGGTCTAAATCAGCCTTAACAGAACTTTAAGAGCGCTTCGAGATACGAATCTCATCTCAGTCTCGAGTTGAAAATCTTTCTCGTTTGCTGCCGTCTTTCGTGGGAGATCTACAAAAATCGTTTGGCTTCGCGTTCCCAAGTTATGTCCTATATGTACGTAATGCAATTAGTAACGATACTATATTCAAAACACAGACTCTAGAAGAGCTATAGACAATGAAATAATCATACTTTAACGCAGTAGTTACCTAGTATGACAGGTATTTTAGGTTTGGCCTCGGATATATGCTTACCGTGGCGACCTTTGAAAGCAAGATTGAAAAGTAGTTTTGATAAGCAGTAAATACGTACTCATCTTGATGAACGATAGCTCGGTGTAACTGCCTAAAGCTGCTTAATTATATTAAGAACCACAACGCTATAATAAGAAGTAAGGGTCCCTGAAGAGCACTCACTCACTCGCTGTGTTGCGTAAAGCTGCGTGAACCGTACATTGCCCCAGTGCTCGTTTTCTGTAAGTAGCTCGCGTGACCATGAAAATATTCTTTGTGGGAACATTAATTAGAGGTACATGTCGAAGCTGATATGCTTTTAAACCTGATAATCGCTTTAAGTTTAACTTAAGCTGATTTGAATAAATTTTAGTTGGGGGCCATAAAGAATTTTGTTCATGCACTAATCGTGTTACTGTTAGACCTTTACGCCAAGTGCACACACTCGAAAGAGACTTCATACTTAAAATGTTGAACTTCAGACTTTTGAAGATCTTTAAGAAAACTCGCGCATCTTTTAATTAAGCTTTTAAAGCTCGTCTTTTTGCTACTAGTTCGCAGGTTATTTGCAGCAAAAATGAATTAAGTGCGCTCAGTATGATATCTGCTCAAAGTTTATTATCAATAAATATATATGTAACAAGAAATGCCGACTTTTTTCATATTTCCTTCCCGATCTCTTTTACCGGTTGTCACGTACAAAACCTTTGCTGAGTACGAATGCCAGATGTTTCGCGGTGTCCCTGCACTGAAACCTTTCTGTGCGAAACGCGCTGACAAAAATATAATTTTATACTTACAGTAGGACCTTCAATATTTCAGTTTTATTTTAATAATTAGATATTTTATCTACTATCTAACACAGAAAAAATTTGCAGCGGATCTGGAATATAAACAAACATTCATTTATTAAAGAAAAGAGTATATAAGTATAGATTAAGATGATTCCAGGAGGCAAAACCAAATTGGAGCGAAATAATCTCCTTAGCTCTGCAACAATTTCCGTTACTTATGAAGATTTCATGTAACTGATGTTAAGTGTCCGTGATAGGCCTACACCAAGCCTGTTAAAATTAGGTTTTATACCAGACTTTGAACCATGTTCCTATGTCTCCCAGTGAAAGACCAAATAGGAATGAAGTTTAAAAAGCCTTCCCGTTTTGGCGAGCGTAAATATTAACAACCATTCAAACCAGCTTTGCTGAACTGGGCACCTCTGTCTAAATACTGTTACAAATAAATAAATAAATATATTAATTTTTTTCCAATGCAAGCGCTCTAGGGAAGGGATAAAGAAAAATAAAGTTACTCAGTATTGCAAGGTGATTAGTCAAGGATAAAGGTAGAGGATCAAAGTGCAAAAAATAAAATAAAAATTAAGCTCTCTTTGGGTACAAAGTTTTCTCTCAGAGGTTACGGAAATCAAAGAAAAGGCCGTTTACACGGCAGAAAAAATAGGGTTCGGACCCGTCAAAAAAGTGGTACGGACCCCAAAATTTTATCGGTCACTGATGCTTCACCACAGGTCGGGAAAAAGTAGCCTAAGGACCAAGCCTCAGTGGAAGGTTGCTGTCAGTTATACTCCACCTTTTCGGCTTTGGGGGACAAGATCAGTTTTTAGTATGAGACTACGGTAACTGGTACAGCTGTACGCTGTTACCAACCACGCGTAATGCCTGTAATGGCGACGCATGATGCTAAGTTATCTGTTCTCGTACGTTTTCTGTCCAAATCGACTGGGTCTATCTTGAGGTTAAGAGAACCTGGCAGTGGAACAAGTTTACAGGAAAGACTATTGCGAAAAAGAACATTAAAGTTCATGATATTTGTTTTAATATTCTTGCTCTTTCATTGCACCGTTGAAAGAAGATTCTGTCCTTAGGACATTTCGCTTGGCGGCGAGATGACACAAATCAGCCGCGAAGTTGAAATCAACATTCTTCCACCACTCGGTTTTATTTTACTACGCATGCAATCAGCAAAATTATTCCATATGCTGACGTAAGAGTGAAAAAATTGATACGGAACCGAGCCTTTGTCAGGCTTTGGGGCCATAGACGTCTATTTTTGTTGTTTGTTCATTTTCGACTAATACGCCTCCATTGCAAATATATAACGGAAAAAACGAAAATTGTCTCTATCCGAGCTCTAGATTTCGGGAAACAAAACAGATGTTTCCCTCGTGAGCAGTCATTAAGTGTATATTATGAAGTATGACGCAGAAAGAATTTAGGTATCTATTCTAAAATGTCAGACTGCCGCCGTAAGACAGACGGAATCGGAACTGGGCTGCTAGACCGGATCAGCCACCTTCGCTTGCTGTTCAACGCGCATCTCTTAGTTTGTTCTTTGAAAAGGTCCTAAACTCAAAAACATTGCTATGTGATAACCGTAAAGTCAGTTAAACTAGCAAGATGACGCAAAGCTTCACGCTGCAAACACGCAGTCGGCCATCTTAAAACCATTTTGCTTACAAATAGGAATTATTCATTTATAATTAGCGCAAGTGATTTACCTTTGAAATTAAGCGAAATACAATGAAACTTGAAACTTGCTGGTTAGTCTTTCCCTCTCTAGCTTGACGTTGTCGAAGGTCTGTTTTTCATGACAAAATTTGCCGACTGGAAACCAACCATTCTGATGCGAGTTGCAACGGTCGTCCCTATTCCGGATTTGGGTTGGTCAGTAGACACAGGGAAAACCCGTTAATTAAATGCTTGGAATGCCTTAAAAGCTTTTCTTATCCCTGTTGGGAATACCTTTTCCTTTGAAGAAGAGTTGCACTTTTTTCTGCATTTTATTTCGTTACCCAAGAAGCACCTGTATCTCCGGACTCCATTCATTTTCAAATGTTGGAGTCCGTTTACTTGGAACTCTGTCCCTTGTGATGAGTATTTGTTAAATAATGGATTTTACATTGAAATAAAGATATCCATTGATCAATGTGTTTCAAAAATATTTAAGCAACACACAAAGTTCTAAGTAACTAAACAAAAAATAAACCGAATTCAATAATGCTTTGTAAAAAGTGGCTTTTTTTTATTAAAAAGAGCCCAGTTGTTCTCTCTGTACTTTTTGAGTAGAGGCTGAATAATTTATTATACAAAATAGCTGAACAATAGGATTTTATGCGTATTGTGTGAATATCCTGATGATGACTGGACTTGACCTCAGTTATGTAATTTTCCCGGCGAAACCGCCAACCCATGCAAAGCTTTGTTCTGATAAACGTTTCAACGAAAGTTAGTTCGGAATGCATAAATCTGGAGCTTCTAGACTACGCCATAGCCGATACGCCTTTCATTTCGAAACGAGGTGCTCTCCGGGCCATTAATATAAACTGACATGTCTGTGCTTGCTGCCGATGACAAGTGACGTACGCCCGCCTCCGCCAACACCTATTGGGAACGCACTCTAGGCTTAGCTAGCCTAAAATTCTTTCCGGAATTTCCCGAAAAAAGCTATAAAATTCTTTTAGGAAAGTCGAAAATTCTCCAAAAAAATCTCTAGAATTGCGCCAAAATTTTCGGGATTTTTTATAGCAATATAACAAGAAACAATGAATGAATGCGCTGTAGGGCTACTTTTGAAGAATAACCACTCATAAGTTGTAGTGCAGGGCAATCAACTTTTACTTTTTTTCAATCGTTCATTGGACAAGTGAGACTCAAGTTTTACTTGTCCGAAGGCGAAGGGGAATTCAATTTATTCATTTGTCCAATATATTGTTTTAGAAACATCATAGATGTAGTTCTTTTCTTAGCTCTAAGCCTACACTCTTTTTTTATAAGAAAATGACTGTGGTATCGAATATCTTCAAAGGTAATAGATCTGTATCATGTTACACTGTATACGTTGTCTGAGCGAGGTCAAGATGTCGCGTCAGACGACACTTGGCCATTTTGACTTCAAAACAAGATCCGCACAGAGGTACCGTGACAGAAACTGTAATTCCCTGATTCTGTTTTCTTATTTGATTTTGTTGGCTTTGCCATTTGGGATTAGAGTGCAATTGCAATACATGTAATCAGTAATGTGATTTTTTTTCAAACATGCAAAATTATATTCTTAACAAAATCTGAGCCTCAGCATTATTCTTAAAATATTCTTAAAATTTGGCCAATTTCAGCCTCAATATTCTTATTATGTATATTCTTATAAAAAAAAAGAGTGTATTAGGCTTACAAACTAGACAGCAGAAACTGCCAACAAACATCTCTCAATGAAGACAGTCTTACATTTTTGGTAACAATACTGATTAAGAAGTTGCACAACAAAAACTTCTACAGATTCACACTAATTAAAATTGAACTTCCGAGGAGTCCACATGGGCCAATATTTATCACAGAAAGAGATTATAACAAATATGTTAGTAATTACAATTTTTGAGGACATTATTTTATGACTTATGATATTCATTATTGATCTATAAAATTTACTTGTCTACGTCGGGCGGTGGATGAGTGCTTCAGTAAAGTTACTCGTCCACAAGCTGAAAATAAAATAACTCGTCTCAGACAGCCAAAAGTTGTTAGCCTTGTAGTGTGGACGACTGATGAAAAACCGTTGATTTGTTTTGCACTGCTGTAGCACGTGAGCCGACTGAGCCCTCTCTTGGTCGGTAAGAATAAAAAAAACCGTTTTGTCAACGTTTTTGCATGTGACGTTGTTGCCAAAAACGTCGGGTGAATGTTCAAATTGCTCTAAAATTATCGAATTTGGCAATTTCTTAAAAAGTCCAGAAATTTTCTAAAATTCTTTTGGATGTCTAAAATTCCCCCCAAATTAATTCCGGAATTATGTAGCTAAGCCGAACGCTCGCTAAAAAACCGCTTTCCTTGTCTTGTAAACTTACAATAGTTGCTCATGATATAGGAGAATTGTTTAGCCCCAATCATGGCCGGCTAAACCTGCTGGAAATCATTAAACTTTTTTTCTCAAGTTTGCTTTCGCTTGCATAAAAATTAATGATAAATGGCACATTGCCCTGAAACATTTTAATCTTTGCAAACCTACTGGCGCCGGCCTCTGAATGCAATGACGATCATGATATTGATAAAGTCACTGCAAGTGATGCTTCTTTTGTTGCTGAAATAGAAGCATTTTTAAAATGTTTTCCGTTTTAGTGAACCACAAAAAGGTTTTATAAACGGAGAATTAAAGCAAAACAAAGTAAGTTTAATCAGTTTTGGTGTAAGAAATGCTTTCTGTCTTAGTTTAGCACACAAATATTACATTAAATAAGTGTCAGTTTTAACTGAATATAGAAACTGCAGTACCGTTAAATATTTCCGCTTATAAAACAGAAGTAGAAATGTTTATATAATGTGTTATAACATTTATTAATTCAATACTGTTTTAAAAACACAGTCTCTTCATCATAAAGAGATTGTGTTTTTAAAACATAACACATTATATAAACATTTCTACTTCTATTTTATAAGCGGAAATTTTGCGGGGAGTCAGTATGGCCGAGTGGTTACGCTCGCGTCTCCCACCTCTGTGGACCCAGCATCGAATCCTGGGCTCGCATGTGGGCTGAGATTTGTTGATCTCAATCTGACTTCGAGGGTTTTTCTCCGGGTACTCCGGTTTTCCTCCCTCAGCATTCTGGGGCCGAGCGCCTAGCCGGCAGCACAGCTCCTTCGATCCGTACTCGCTGAGCTGCGCCCTTTGCAATTCAGTCTTTGACTGCGAGAAAGGGTGATTAACATGCCAGGTATTATTATTGTACCGTTCTCCAAGCGAAAGGAAATTAAGCCGACTCCATTTACAGTACGCGGAATTTTTGGCCCGGCTCGGATAAAATGCTACGCTTATCAAAAAGGTGAAAATTGCTCGGGTAAATTTTACAGTGTAAATGACTTCACCCTACCAAATTTCATCCGTGCCGAACCAAAATTTCACCCGTGCTCGGTCCTTCCGAAAAGGTAGTCAGTGCGTGAATGAAATTAGTACGAAAAGCGAGAATATCGGCACGGTTCGGGTAAAATCTTCAGTGTAAACGCTTTAGAGTATCTGCAAATTGCTTGTTCAGAGCTCTACACCCGTACGAAATTGAACAAAAGTAACTTTTTGGCACGGTTAAGAAACGAAGCTAAAAAGTACACGTACCATTTTTACCCGAGTCGTACCAAGTCCAAGAATTCCGTACGTAAAGAGTAAATGGGACTTGAACATTGAATGTTGTTGCCAAACTTCAAAAAAACAATTCAGCTTTTACAATTACCTTTTTAAAAATGTCTGAACAATTTTAAACTAATTAGTAATTGGAATTCCAAATCCATCTCATTTTTTCATCACATATAAAAATTGATGTTTCAAAAGCAGAATAACTCAAATTTATTATTTTGCTTGAGTTTATCGTGAGATTCCTCAAAAATTACATAAAATTTGAATCCATCACCAGCTCATAAAACCGACTTAAGTCTTTACACCGCTCTAATTAACTGTTCTTCCACTGATGACAAAATTTGACGGAACTGGAGAATGTTGACGGGGCTGTGATACAATTAAATGGTTTAAAGTACAAATTTCAGACAAAATTACAGCTATTTTGAAACGAATGCAAGTGTAAAATTGCTAAAATATTCTCCAAATTGCGCAAAGTAGATATTAAAGATAATTGAAGGTGTATTGGTTAAGAATTCTTTTTATTTAACATTACCTCATTAAAATCATACTTGTTTTTCAATGGCATAAAAAACAATGAAACCCTATTATGTTGTAAGACTTTTAAAGATATAGAATCAGACTCTATTTTTGCCTTCGGGGAAAATAGATTCGAGTGCAATACTGTATCATTGCAGACGTTGTCAGGGCGGAATTTTCACTGAAACGGGACTTTCTTTAGTTTGTTATTTTCACAATGAATTGAAGTGCTAGTTAAGCAAAGAAAGCTTTAATTCGTTTCAATTCTTTTACGATGGATTTGAAGCCAGTTTTAACGAGACAAAGAAGGTGTTTCCAAGAGGGATATGCTTTTGTTGAACGTAATTCAAAAATTTCAGAGATTTATGACGTTTAAAAATATACGTAATAAATTGCTTGTTAAAAGTTTCTACGTTAAACTCACGTACGACAAACCAAAAAAATCAAAACAAATTCTAGTATCTTTTATTCTTCTATGTATTTTACGTTCCAAAATAAAGTTAAGCTAATGATCATTTTATTGGCGAAATGAAGCAATATCTCTCTCCTCCATTTGCCTGGAGCTTAAAATGTGAGTGATTCGCTGATTGGTTTCACAAATAAACTATTAATAAGAGTTTTTAAGCATTAAATGACGAGGTACACTCTTTTTTCTATAAGAACCTTTTTTATAAGAACGTTAGGCTGAAAATCGACCAAAATTTAAGAACATGCTAAGAACACATCCGAGGTTGAGGAATGGCCGAGAGGCGAGAACTTTATTTTGTTACATTACAGCACAAAATCATGGAATCGGCAAATAGTCGATAGTGCAACATTGTTTGCAACTAGCACAAAATACACGGAAATTTTACAAAAGCAATTTACAGGACTCATTATTTTCTCTTTTACTCTATCTACTTACAGCAGCCAGTAACTAAATTTTGTTTCATTTTGTTTTTGTTTTATAAAAAAAAACAAAAACCTGTAGACAAATACATATGATTATATTAAGAACATTTTAAGAACGTTTGAGGCTAAAATCCCCAAAATATTTAAGGACATTCAGCCTCGGCCAAAAAATAAGACGTTCTTATATAAAAAAAAAAAAGAGAGTAAAAGTATTCGAGGGCTTTTACTATACAGTTCCTTTTGGGAAGCCGACTATTGGAATATTGGCGTGGCATGGCATTTGATGCCCTGACTCAAATAGCAGTACAAATGTGTCAGTTATAGAAGACAGAAAGATGAGAGCTTTATTTCTCAAATCGTTACAGTTATCGCATAACTGAAGCCTGAAGGTAAACAATGCAAATCTGTCCAAACAAAGTTGCTAAAAATTCAAATTACATTTTGCATAAAACCCTACACGTACAGGTATTATTCTCTAAACTCATGGAAACGAAGAAATAATAAAGTTTGTTACTTTCATACATTTATTTTTAAACACCATTCTTCAAGACACAAATGTTTAGTGTCAATTATGTTTGCTTTCTTTCAAACTCAAAATATCAGGCGCGTAACCTGTTTTATAAAGTTATATCTATGACTATGTATAGCATGGTCGTTCATCTGATATCTAATATTTTGCGGATGATAAAACGTTTTAGGGGGATTTTTTTTTATTGAAATCTAGAAACTAACAAAAACACCTTAAGTTCAATTTCTTCCGTTGTTATGAATAACAAAAAAATCTAAATTTCACTGTGATACATAAAAACCATTGAGTCACGAACACAAACAGGCAAAGTTCGACTAGTTTAGCTGGAAAGTTCTGAGCAACTCTTGACACATGAGAAACATAATCGTAGTTGGAAAGAAGTATTGATCATTTTAAAAAAACAACTCGTGACTTCTTGACCCCGATAACACTGTACAAATATAAACACAAATTGAACTCCGGCTGGCATCGATTTATAGCAGCATGTATCAAGCTTTCAGCACGCTGTTCATAATTTTTGCCTGTCATGTCGACGAAAAGATATTTACTACGAAACAAGTCAATTTACGAACACCTTCAAGGCTACTTTAAAATAATTGAAGTTGCATAACCTCGAAAATGAGACCGACATTTGTTTTGCATTTTTTGCGGGTTTCCTCTTGAAAAGCACTAGAAACGATAAAGACTAATTTAATATTTGGTATCTTCGGTTTGCGATACTGACAAACAGTTCTGACACATACATATTTTGATCACACACCTGTGTTGGTTTTTAAAGACGTTTGTTGTTGACAGAAACTATTTTAATTTTTGTTTCGCCGGAAGCTCACAACCGGTACAAGTGGGTACCTTTACAACCTTTATACCTAAATGTAAAACGAGTTGAAAGCAAATACAAAACAGATTCAAAGCACGTAAGTTGAATTATATAAGAATTCGGCTAAAATCCAAATACTTAGATTCCCTACTAGCAAGGGCATGGAGACACCTCAGCAAATTTACACACCCAGCACGCATCTTTATAAATATACATAGCACTTCATTTATCAGCTAGTGAGCGGCGGTCTAGTAACAAACACATTCCTCCCCAGTTGGTTCAGTAGCACAGCTAGTGAGGGGCGGT
>JAOEJH020060544.1:0-10335 GCA_025448215.2 Palythoa grandis
GGGCATATATTATACCCCCTTAACTTGGTGTGGGTCGGGCTTGGAACTAGTCAAGAAAATACCTAGATCCACCCCTGATCTTGAGTATCCAAGGGAAATACATGATCAACACGACGCTTATCCGTTAGCACCTGAAAAGTTACGAATCTGTCCTGAATGGATGTCACAATACCAGATTGATCTTAACGAGATCATGCTGGATAGATCCTCTTTCAACGACGTTGAAAAACTTATACCATCTCTACGAAAAAAGACCAAGCATACGCTTCACTATCGTAACTTAAAACTGTACTCGTCTCTTGGTATGCATCTCACGAAAATACATCGTATAATAGAATTCGACCAACGACCATGGATGGCATCCTCTATTGCTTTTAACACAGAGCTCCAAAAGAAGACTAAGTCGGATTTCGAGAAGGACTTGTTTAAACTCATGAATAATTCGGTCTTCGGTAAAACGATGGAAAACCTTCGTAAGGGAGTCAGCGTTAAACTGGTGCGGGGTGAAGATGAAGCACAACGTCAAGTTGCCAAACCGAGCTTTGTTAGTTTCAAGGTCTTCAACAACAGTCTTGCCGCAGTGCACATGCGCAAGACTAAGCTGCTGCTCAACCGACCAATATACACTGGTATGTGCATTCTGGATCTAAGCAAGCATTTGATGTATGACTTCTACTACAACAACATCCACAAGCGTTACGGGAGCAAAGCTGACCTCTTGTATACAGATACTGACTCGTTGTTGTTACAAATAGAAACTCCAGATGTGTACAGCGACATTCTACAAGATATAGATGCTTACGACACGTCTGATTACCCAAAAGATCATCCTCTTCATAGCACAAAGAACAAGAACGTCCTCGGGAAAATGAAAGATGAATGCGCTGGACGAGTGATTGCAGAGTTTGTTGGTCTCAGGCCAAAGATGTACAGAGCACAGAAAAGCAAAAGGTGTAAAGAAGGCTGTAGTAAAACGCGAACTAAGGCATGAAAAGTACAAGCAGTGCTTGCTCGAAAAGAGACACAGGTACGACCGTATGAATATGATTAGGTCAGAAAATCATAAGATGTATAGTATCAAACTCAACAAACTATCCCTTTCACCCATGGACTCAAAAAGATGAATAGCAGCTAACGGAATAGAAACGCATGCATATGGACATTATGCAGCCGAACCAGGAAGAACACGGCAGGACCAAGAGATGGATGCATTCATCGACGAGATCTTGGCTTAGAAGGAGCTAACTGTGTATCAGGTGGAACTATTTGTAATTCTTCTCGAACAAAACTGCGGAGAGGACCGTTTGAAATGTAATACAACACGGGACGATCCTTTTGCGAAACAGATTGTATTATGCGATGGACGGTGAGTGACCAATTTGGATCGGTAGCACGTTTACGACCACCTTCTAGCTCTCCTGGGGCATACAAATATCGTACGTGAACATTAGAAGGCAATCTTGGCTCTTTAAAACCGAACGGTCGACCAGGTGGAATTGGATTGCCAGGAATACTCGTATTTGACTTTCTCTTTATAGCTTTAGCTGGAGATACTCCAAGAAGTCGCGTTGTTATCGAATTCATCTCTTTCACTACAGAAGGCAGCTGTTTTACCCATTCGGTTGATCGTTCCTTACCAGCAGCACCAGAAGTTTCCACAAAGAGAAGCTCATCTGCATACTGAGGTCGAAACAGTTGCTCAGCTAATCTGCGATTAAACGCTTCGGCAATTGCTTGGGCACGATGGTTTCCAACCTCACCTCGTCTGATTCTTACGTTATGGTTATTCATCTCGCGGTTAACATTTGCTTTGAACTCTTTACCTTCATCAACTTGCAGCAATCGAGGCCAAGATAGTGGGTTGTTTTTGTTGTCATATACTCTCTTAAAAGCTGAAGCAACCTGTGCAGCAGTTTTATCAGTGAGTGGAATAGCAGCTTTGTAACGAGACGAAACGTCAACGATTGACAGAGCATATTTGTAAACTTTTCTGCCTGTCTTATCGTGCGGAAGATATAGCAAGTCAGCTTGATGAACTTCGTTGGGCCCATCTTCTTCGAAAAGTGCTCGTGGAATGTATTTTGGTGGTGATTTGTATATTTGCCAAATGGCTTGCCTCTTGAGCCAATTACCAACCTGCTCTGGCGTAAAATTATGACCTGCTTTTCTTGCCTCTGCCAAGAGCTGAGATGCATTCTGCTGATAACCACCTGCCCTATAGTATAGCTTACTCAGTATCTCTTCCATGCGTCACATATTCAAGCAATCCAATTAATCTCCAACATGCATCTCGAAGACTAGAGCTAGCATGCATGTATACATACCGCGAAAAAGACTTGCAGAAATAACTAGAGGAAGCGACTGGCAGCATATTGCAATTGCACCACCCCCGATGTATAGCATCTCAGCATGTTTTTGTCGTTCAGAAGGCCTATAGAAATCGGAGAATCGAGGCTCTTTTAATTGCAGCTGTGAGCCTTGATGAGTCTGGTTATAAAGCTTCAGCGCATAGTCTGTGTTAGCTAGGTTTTCCGAGGCCACGTGTTTTAGCCTATCATTCTGGCTGATGAAGTCCTGGAGTCTCTCTCGACCTTCTCGAAAGCGTTCAACGGCTTCATTGTATTTCTCTAGTGCTCGATCATGTCTTTCCTTTTCAGCTAGGGTTTTAGCAGGATCATCACCTGACAGATATCTGGCGAGATAATTTCCACCGATGAAGCTTGTTGCATTCAAAACAGCTCCTCCAACCATAATAGCAATACTAGCCATTTTGTTTCTCTAGAAAAATCGGAGCAGCGCTCTAAATAGATTTAGGTATAATCTTTTTTTCCTCAAGGTAATCCTTTGCTGCGATGCTTGCAGCTACTACTGCTGTCATTTTGACGTAATTCATGATGTTTACCAATGGATCTCCAGTGAATGACTCCTTGAGGACCTTTTTTGCTAAATAGCCAATACCAGCTGCTATCCCTGTTATGGTTGCACCGTCAACTACCGTTTTCACAAGCTTATTCTCAGTCATAGTTGTGTATCTCATCCATCTTGCTTGTGTTCAACATACTACTCCATGTCAGTCAAAGTAGGTTGCTGCTTTGGAGTTTCTACTGTACAAGTCTGTGAAGCCTCTTCGTGTGCTATGTCTTTCGAATGATGCAGCAATTTAAGGACCTCTTTGCGCTTGTAATACAGTCCGATGAGAGAGACAATAAAACCAGCAATAGAAAGTAAGTAGAAACCGGACATATTCTGTTCCTCGTTAGCATCAGTCACTGTCTCTTGCTGTGCTGCCACAGATGCTGTAACCAGGTCTTGCTGTTTCTGAGCCTCGGTAAGTGCACGTTTTGCTTCTCGGTTTCTTTGATTCCATAGAGCTAAGCGTTTACCAGCAGCTAGTCTGCCTGGATTTTTCACTGGCCTGGTCTTAGGTACATCAGTTGTTATCCGTTGACTTGTCTATTGGTTTTCATGCACAGGCTCCTTTTCGAGTTGTAAATGTTCTTGTGTATGTTTTTCCCATTTTCTTGAACAGGCTGCTGATCATGTTCTTCATCAGTAGGTTTTTGTTCCATTGCTATATGCACTTTGTATTGCTGAAAAGAATATGGGTCTAATTGTCTACTCTTCTGCATCACTTTTGCTAGTAGGTTCTTGTAAGTCTGACTCTGCGGGAATCTTTACGTGGTTTGCAATGTGAAGCATAGTACTTGCAATAGCAATCCATTTCCCAAATTTCAGTGAAAGTAACCCTACAGAAGACAATAGTTCTTGTTGGATGATGTAGTCTTCTTTGAGGTCATCGTGTATTTTTTCTGTGCTATCGATCGGTACAGCAATTCCAACAGCTTTACATGCAAGCTTAAGGAATCCATCAACAAGAGTGTCAGTGACTCGACTGGCAAGAGCAGCTTGGTACCGCTTGTAATATTTTTCTACGTCTTGCTCACTCAACTTCTTCACATCATCTTGAGTCAAGCGAGCTCCTATAAACTCTTTAGTCTTGCCTGAAGCAACGAGTATCGCTAACTGCTCCCGTTGGTCTGCTTCATCGCTTGTATTAGTGCTAGAACCCATAGAAGGCAGGGGTGATGGAACTGCTTGTATTTGGTCGACATGTTCCGAGAACAAATTTTCCAAGTTTTCGTCAGTGTTTACCATTTTTTATCTATATAACTGAAGATGGTAACTCTAACTGAATGTGGTAAGGATGACGGAGACTGAACGCAAGTCTGGAATGCTTCTGTGATTTAAGGCTGTTGAGAACTTCTTGTTTTTCTGCATATGAAAGTTCGCCTGCGTAGCTTTCAAATATAGCCTTCATGTCTTTCGCAGAAGGTGTGTAAAATAGAACAAGGGTAGCAATGTTTTCTCGGTAGGGCTTGGAAATGCTAGTGATCTGCTGAGTAGTCACCCATACTAAGATAGCAATATGTCGAGCACTAAAAGCCAGATTCACCAGCTGGTTTCTTCTACCTTTTACATCTTTAGAGGCAGCACAATGATCTATTATCAATAACGTGTTGGTGCCTTCGAACAATATGCTCAGAGAGCGAGGAAGCATGTCAACTGCATCTTGTGCTGGAGTACAAATAAAAACCCTGTTATCATTCTCTGCAAAGCAATTATAAGTCTTGTTATGCACGTACGTAGGACAAACCAAAACAATGTAGTCAAATTTTCCTTTGAATGGTCCATAGAGCTGGTCGACGAGATAACGTGTTTTTCCGGAATTCGTCGGACCGACAATGAGTACATTGAATGGTATTTTTTCGGGATCCATGTCGATTTAGTATTGAATAGATTCAAGTTTTCCGTTCAACAGACTGAGTTGAGCATCTGAAATCACATATACGTGGCATTTGTAGGTGCCAGATCCTGCTGCTTTGCGTTTTATTTCTAACTGGATCCCTCCTTTGCTGTTAACCAGCCTTAAACCGCTTCCATGCAGAGAATTGTCTTTCATTGCGCGTAGGTCAATAAACAGGCCGAACTGATTTCCAGTGTAGAAAGAAAGAGGGTTCATATTTGTCTCGTAATGTTCTGGTGCGTTTGGGCCGCCAAAGAAGTGGCGAGCCGCCTCTTCCCACATGTCTTTTGCTTCCATGCCTTGACTACAAATCTTATTCGGGGTCTCGTCAATGGTTACCTTGATGGAGGTGATGTCTGGGTTCGAGAATTTTTGACTGTCTCTAGGTCCTGCCGTATAAGGTTCTATAAACAACAGCAGGACCCCTCTCATTGACCTTCGTGTTATATTAATAGCTTCATTAATAATAGAGTCTTAATAGCAAAGGTCTTGAACATGGAGACGTGGTCATAGAGGAACATTTTCCCGTTTTTGTAGGTGCTCTCTGTGTCTTGGGCAAGAGTATCGTTCCGTATAACTTCGTACTCAAGTTCGATGTTGTTCAGCTCATAACCAAGTTTTGTAGGGTCTGATCCTAGGACGACTTGATCGGCTGGTGCTAACGTTAGCTCGAAGACAAGGGACTCGTTCAAAACCCTGGGATAGAACACACCGTGGTTGCGCAGAATTTCATGATCAAGACGAATTCGGTACTTTGTGCCATACACAGTGTTGAGCGTGTTTTGTGCTGCATTGCTGCTATCTGCATTTCCCGCTTTCGATCTCAGTTTGTTAAGGTTCGTATGTTGTATTCCTTCCATTATACGGCTCTGGCATTATTTCTTAGGAAGAAATAAATCAACAAACAGCTGATAAAGGTCATAACGATTTGTATCCTGGAGTACCTCATCAGCAAATATTTAACGTCAGTCTGTTGACAAGAGCACGGGATACATTTTCAACAACATGATTGTTTGCTTGTCCGCTGACGATAAGATCGAACCATTGTGCCTGGGGCAATAACAACGCCATGGTCTAGTTTTGGCACTGTGATGTACAATGTCTCGCCAGGGGAGGCCTTTGATGGATCAAAAGTAACTTTGTGGGGAATACGTTCAACTTTAAGCGCTCTAGGTGTCTTTGCTGCACGATTTGGATCAAGATCTAAGCTCACTGACATCTTACTAACTTCAAGTTTTATAATATCGCAATGTTGAACAGGTCTAATATGAAGTGATGTTACAACATGGATTACGATCCAGATTTCACAGATCCTACGGACGATGGAGATGAAAGTCCACCACTGATCCAACCATCAACTTCTGGTGAAGACATACCCTTGGTGACACGACATACAACTACGTCACACTCTTATAGTGAAAGAGGTAGTAAAGACGCCGCTGAGACCTCATTCATAGAAGGAGATAGCATAGTACGCGATCCGAGAATCTTACTCGCTAACAAGCTACAGGAAATGTATCCAGACTATGGAAAGAAGGGCTATCTTACCCTAGAAGTCGTCGAGAAAAGAGATGGTCCTAAAGTCGTAGTCATTGGACCAGGAGGTGGAAAAATATCTCTTTTCACAAAAGAAGACTCTATCAACCCAAAGTTACCTAAGGCTTCCTTTAAGACCCTTGGTCCAACTCGAGAGGTGCTGATGGAAGAAAACGAGAGGAATACACGTAAGCATGAAGATGAGATCTAACGTAATGAGGCAATAGCAGCTGATGAAAACGAAGAACCTGCTATCCGAGAAAGAGCAAAAGAAAAAATTGATGAGGAGCGTCAAAGTCTTACTCAACTGGAAGCCGAGAGAGATCGACTGGAGGAGAAAACTTCCCTACGCGAGCGTATAAAGGCAATCTTCAAAAAATATGGGTTCACTGTTGTAGCAATTGCTTTGGCTGCAAGTGTAACCATAGGTTCCATTATTGATGCTTTATCTAAGGGACTCAAATCTGTTGCTGATGGTGTCGGCAAAGGATTGAAGACTCTAGGTGAAAAAATCGGTGAGATACTACCGGGTGCTCTCGGTGCTATAGCAAGCTTCATATTCAGGACAGCAGGGGAAGTAATTGGCTTCCTTGGTAAAAATGTCTGGCTTCTTATTCTAGCGGTTGCTGCATTCTTAATAGAACAACGCACCAAGAGGGAAGGTTAGCAATAACGATGCAGTACAAAGGCTACCAAAGCACCTACTGCGAGAATACCTATTTTCAATGATTCATGTCCAGTTAGCTCTGGAGCTTTCTGAGCTGTGGTTTCTTTTGGATTTTCTGCCTGCTTAGAGCTTTTTGGAGCTGCTATAGGGTTTGAAGGGTGACTGCTTGGTCGATGTGTTTTTAGATGACTTCCTTCCATGTCTATCACTCCTTGCTTTTTGGCGGCATTGTTCACATCACTGTTAACCCCAAGGCGCATTTCCGGGCTAGCCCTCTTGAGTTCGTTGTTGTAACCGACAGTGCTCTCTGTATTTATTACCATTCTAGAGGGTAACAGCCATGTGCCTGGACTGATAGCTAAATCCAACCTGACCTTTGCTTCCTGCACAGCAAGTTGAAACCTTTGAACGCTTTTACTAATGTCAGGTTGCCGAATCGCTGACTCTAGGAGGACATTGAACTCCCTTCGGACTTCTTCTGCACTACCAGTGTCTCCCAAAATACTACTCCTGACGTTGGCTTGAGATCCTAAAATGCATTAAACTAAAGCCTCTATTGATTGGTTCAATCTTGCTTGACCAACTTTCGTCAAACCATGTGACACTGGTATGATGAAATGTTCATACTGGTTTGCTGATTCTGTTGTAAATGTACTGCAGCAGGTTCCCTAGACGAGCTTTTCCTCCTTCATCTGAGAACTTATCAGGTCCAGGATATTGAGCTGTGGTCTTATACAGTCCCCGGTTAGTGACCCACACGTACACTGACCCTAAGCCGTGGTTGTGTCCCCCCTCGAAACGGAAGTTCGCGCTCGGGTGGACTCCAAACTCCCTGCGGAGTCGCTCGTACGAAGGGACATCGTATTTGCTGTCTGTTTGACTGAAGGTTGGGTCGCCAGGGAGGGCTAGCTCGCTCTGAATGCCCCCCATCTCGAAGAGGATGCACCTTACGGTAAAGTATATGTGGAACCAGATAACCGCTCTGATCTGTGGTGGGAGGTAAAGTTCCGAGTCCGTCACGTCAGTTTTGCCGTCCTTCATCTTGTCCTCGAATAAAAGGCGCTGACTCCGCAACCGGTAGTAGAGCAATAAAGAGCGAAATTAAGCTGCTGTGGCCAATAACTCATATTTGGGCGCGCCAGCCACTTCCTAGCTTCTTTTGCGTTGTAATGAGTGATTTGCGTATGGCTGAAGACGTCGCGCACCGGTGTCATGAAGGAGTCATTGGGTGTAACATAAATTTTCAGATTTTTCAGGTTCTCTCCCAGCGGGTGTGGGGTCTCATCGACGGCAGGCACGGGCAACTGCGGGTGGGGATTTAGAGTTAGCTCTATTGGGAATCCAGAGGTGAGGCCCAGGTTTTTCTTCATCTCCTCCGAGAAGTACATGCTGGGCCTGATTTCTCCATTGTCGAAGAACACATTTATTTCCTCATTGTTATTTGATACATGATGTTGCGGTTGCCGAAAAAGCTCCCCAGGTGGAACCTTTTCAGGTTGGCGTTTGGGAATCGCTGCTTAAATTTTTTTCCATATGGCGTCCATGGTCGTATTGGAAAAACACTGGGTCTCCCTAATACAATGACTATCCTTACTATCCGAACACAGACCAACCCGGTCACGACGCACTTGAATAAACACATCGAGCCCCCCCGGGCCGTTAGACCTGTTTCTTGTTCGCTGCCCAATACCTTTTATAACCTAAAGAAGAAGACCAGGGTGATCGTCGACTCCAACAAGGTATTTTATCTCTTCCCCGGAAACTACACCCTGGGGAGCCTGAAGACCACCCTATTCAATTCTCTCCATATCATGCTACGGGTGGGTTGCACATAAAAAAGAACCCTAGTACGACGAGCGTGAAACTAGACAAGGAAGTGGCTAGCCTCATCGGCACAAAGACTACACTAGATGTGACAGGAATTATAATCAACAAGCTACAGACCCTCGAGGCCTTCTACATTCACTGCGACGCGGTCTCTTCAGAGGAGTCCCTGCTGGACGGGAAGCCTTCGTCTCTGCTTGCTCGGCTTGACATATGGGATGGTCCTTTTCAATCAATCTCTTATCCAGGTGCATACCAGTCACCTTTGGAACGCAAAGCACAGCTTGTACAGTTCTTAAACTCCTTTTCCACAGAAATTCGTGATAAAACGGGGAACTGGTCAAGTTCAACGGTTACGAACTTACGTTAGAATTAGAGTTCTCCTCCTAGACGGAAAATACAACTATGGCTCACAGTGATATACGCTTAGAGCCAACAGCTCCTCCATTATATCCCGATTTGTCTGAAAAAGAGCAAGAATCGACTAGCTTTCGAATGCAGAAAATTTGCGACACTCAAGCTGTTCTTGAAAACGAAATTAAGCACTATAAGCGTGTCGCGAAAAAATATAAGCGAGTAGAAGCCGTCTTTCAGAACACGGCTGTTTCATCTGGTACCCTGTCTATAATACTGTCAAGCTCCATTCTTGCAATCTCGCTTACGGGATTTGGTGTAATTATAAGCGGTCCTCTTGCTGGTGTTTCAGCTTTGTTAGACACCATATCAGCTGGTTGTACTGTTATGAGAAAACACATAGCACGAAAAGTAATGAAGCATGAAAGTACAGTCACGCTTGCCGAAAGCAAGCTTAACTCAATCAGTGAGATTATTTCAAAGGCTCTCCATGATGGAAAGATTTCTGACCAGGAGTTTACCATAGTTATCAAAGAGCTCGAAAAATATTACACAATGAAAGCTGTTTTCCGACAAAAAGTTAAAATACCAGCCTCAATCAATGAACGCGAAAAATTTAGAAAAGAGCTTAGAAAAAAACTCGGCAGTTTAGCAGAAATAAACTAACTGTGATGTTTGTAAAAACTGCTAATGGATTCTATCTGTCAATATCGCGAGAAAAACGCTGTTGTGCACGAATAATGTAATACAGCAGGCTACTGTTTTTATTCCATAGCAACGATGGCCAGACATGGCCATCCATAGCAACCGTGGCCAGACATGGCCATCCATAGCAACGATGGCCAGACATGGCCATCCATAGCAACCGTGGCCAGACATGGCCATCCATAGCAACGATGTTAGAGTTTTCTCATTGCAACTCAAATGAGGCTGGGGCTGTTCTTGGGATAGACTATGGCTCAACTATATCAACATTTGAGAGAGGGCGGGGTTGGTTTTCTTTTTGATTTATATTTGATATATGTTGGATTTATGGTAGGCTACTGTTGGGTTGCATTGGCTTGGTAAGTTACCATTGGTTACATCGGTGTAGATTATATCAACATTATAGCGACATTTGAGAGCGAACGGACGGGTGGGCTTTTTGCAA
>JAOEJH020060746.1:0-14561 GCA_025448215.2 Palythoa grandis
ATACTCGATGTTATGACCCCTCCCCCCGCCCACAGTACAACCGGTCAGCAGTTTCGAAACGGTTTTCGCTTGCAGAACTCGCCACTCGAACTTCTAAATTCGACTGCTGCCGAGAAAAAGACTAAAGAGACTGCTTGCAGTCTACTGCACGCTGTCTAAAGAATACAATGCTTATACTCCAACGATATTTCTCTAAGATAGAAAACCGTAAAGATTTTACCCTTTTCATCGCTTTCCTCCGCCTGATGCTTCACACAAAATCATCCACGAGAAAATTCTCTATTAACAAGAACTGGAGTCTTGATCTATCTACCTGGCCACCACGGCAAGACGCCAGAGCCACTACAGTCACTAATTCAAAGCACACTAAGATACGCAAACTAGCTGAAACCATGTGGGCAGCAGACAAAGGTTCAGTTCCTGCGATAGTACGTCCATATTGGGCTATGAGACACGCCTTAAATAGTTTACTGTGTTGACTAAACGTCATGCGATAGCAGGGTTAATAGGAACTGTCTGTCCTGGCCTGATTTCACTGGTCAGATCAGCGACATAATCTATTATGTGCACAGTATGTCCAGAAACACTTCATGATTTTTTCCATCGTCGTCCAGTACTCACTCTACCTTGGAAGCTGATCTTTCAGGGGGTTTTTATGAGCTGAATGTTGCTGCCTGTTACATTGTAATAGTGGACCAATCACTTTACTTTTGTAACAACGAAGGGCTTCCTACCATTTGATCATCAGCAATTATTCAACCACATCATTTCCTGCCTTACTGGTCTCACCGTCAAGTCAGCTAAGTACATACTCCTTGCTGCTTACGATATGTATCTGACCTTACCGTGTGTCCGAAACACTGTTCCAGCAGGGCATAGTTACTTTCCAACTCACCGATTATTTGGACGGTAATTTAGACACTAACCTGCCTCAACCTTCAGCAAACTTGGCCTCTTGACCATTTCCAAAGGACCGTGTTGCAAATGAGCACACTTATAGCAAGCGGTAACAAAAATCTGCATATGACAAACATGCTGGTTAAGTAATGTGCGAGCTCCTAACTGGCACAAGTGTCCATGCGAAGCTTTCTCAGATCTTGACGGGTAAAGCATGGATCCCTGAGGAAACATTGACCCTGCTAGGCCTTGATCGTATCTCAATAAACAGTATATAACTTGCGCCAGATCAGACAAAACCGCACAAATTAGGCCCTGTGCCGAAGCTTTAACACCAGATGTGTTTTATGACACGAACTCACTGCTTGCACCCCAGTTCCCTATGGCATACCACAGATCACACCATTCAAACACCCAACTAACACCAGTGAACCACCCCACCATTGTCACAATCGTGCATAAACAACCACCCGGCTCACCGGCAATGTCCATACCAGCCATAACTCGCAGTGGATGGATCATTCGTCGTCCTTCCCGCTATACAGCATAAACCAAAAATGAGAGAGCTGACACCAACCATTAAAGACACCAGGAGCAAAGGGATACTGCAGTGACACTTTGTGATAAACCTAACGTGTTTGTATCCACTGAATACCAAATGGCTGATCTTCAATAGTTGTTTGTTACATTTACACATTAGAAAGTTTTTGTTTTCTATTTCCAAAAAGAAAGCTTTAATTTGTTACAAACTTCCCAACAGCATTTTGGGCCTTTAGCTAGGTCCGTCACATTGAATTGCTTGTGGCTAAATGGCTTTTGCAGCCATTACAAAAAAAATCGTGAATAACTATTGGTCTTTTAAACTACCATCTAATTACCTGTTGTCTTGTTTTGAGGGACTTGGACATCTTGTGGATACAAAAACACAGCAACGACCCACATAAAACCTACGGAGCGAGTTAAGTTCGTTTCGTTGCATAAAAATGGTGCATTTTCGACTAGTAACAAACTGAATAACAATATATGATACAATTAATTGAGTATATAGTTATCGACGAAATAACTACATTTTTGTTCAGCAGAAATTGAAATTTTCACAAGTTAAAATAAGATGTTATTATTACACATGAAAACAGTTTATAGAGATTATTACATGCTAAGAGCTTGAGGTCGTATTTATTTACGAGTTCTTCGTATTCATAACAAACGAGCAAGTGTCACTAAAACGATCTATTGAAAATATGGGCATAACTTAGGCCTATTTTATACATCGTGGTATCATCGCACCGAACTCAATTCAGTTTGGCGCGGTGATAACACGGCCAAAGCACGGTGGCGATTTTATATACATCGGATCAACACCGCACGAAAATTAGTTTGCATGCTATTATAGTTGTAAATCACAATTTAAGTACAATTTAAGGGAGCCACACTCAAACTTACATGGCGGACAAGGAGGGTAGAAGCTCTCTTGTACTATTTGTATTTTGTAAAAAGAGCGCGACGATTTTGCACGATGTATAAATTGAGCCGTGCTATCACCGTTCTGCACGGTAGGATTGACCGTGCTATCTTTTGGCACAGCACTTAATTGGAACATCAGTTTATACATCGCGCTTTCACCGTGCTATCACCGCGCCAAATAAAAATAATTGAGTTCGGTGCGACGATAGCGCGATGTATAAACTAGACCTTACTTGCATATCTACTCATTTGGTGCGTTCTTCTAGCTGCTTGTCGCCTTTATGACTTAAATAGTCTTAAACAGGGATCTCATTTTATCGAGGTATTCCTGATTTCGAGGTAAGAAATTTGAATAACATCTTCCGAAAACTGAATGAACCGCGAGTGAGTTTGAAGCTATGTTTTATTGTTATTGCATCCTTCTGCTTCAACTACCAGTTTCTGCTGGGGGCTAACCTGTGACGGATTAGTGCATGTCCCGTCCAGGGGGAGTCAATAACTCTCATCCGCTCAACATTACAGAAACCGGAGATAACCGCCGGCTCCAATAGGCCACATAGACGTGCTAAAGGATTTATCTGTCTCAACTCACCTGGATAAACACAGATGTTTAGAACAAGGGAAATTTTGCCGCCGCTAAATGTTGTAAGCTGTAGTATTGATATGAGACCAATAAACACAAAGAGGAAAAGCCGCCATTGGCTGAAATAAAAACAAAAACATGTTAAAGAATTTTGATTGTCTCTTTTTCTACTGTTTAAAAACAGTAGTTTGGCAATTTAAACTCTCCCGTTAAAATCACGTTGTATATTTTGAAGACTTTTTGAGATTTTTTGAAATAAATCTTTTCATTTCGATGCATTTTGTAATTCAACTTCTAAAACAGTGCAGAGTTTGAACATTCTTTAACGCATTTTCTTCTCAGCTGCCGGCATAAAATTGATAAAAATATCCATTCTCGTGGAGTTCGCCGAATGATAACTCATTGAATTTTTGATAAAGCCTTTTTTAAGCAGACCATTATGAATAAAATAAAGCAAATCGTTTATTTGTATTCACTTTCTGTCATTTTTGTTACCCGGTTAAATCTCAACAAACCTAATAAAAAAAGAAACATTTGACGATTTGTGTTTTATCATATCGCGCCGAGGTTTCATTTAAAATTTCAGCTGCAGCTGCTAAGTACTGTATGAATTATTACTTTGTTTAAGGGTTATTAATTTTAAAGTAGAAAAATTTATCAGTATAGTCTCTGGAGCAGATAAGAAAATAAAGTAATCATTTATTTCTCCTTTTGGCTTTTGATTTGTTTTTATAAAAGTGAAAAGCAAAATTTGTAAACAAGGAATCAGATGTAGCTAGTTGATCGAGTCGTACTCAGTTTTACTGCTTCTTCTGTAGAAACCTTATTCATAATCGTAGCTCCATCAAAACAACCGGTAAAGCACTGTTTCAATAGTCACTAAAAATAAATAATTCAGCAATTTCTCACGTCTGAAACTTTGTTTTTGGTTAAAAACGAAACTCAAACATTGCTACTGGTTAGTTTGAAAGTTTTGTGACGTCAAAACCATGACTGCACAGGCTACTGCAAACATACCTATTAACCAATCAGAGCGCGCGTACTACCTGAATTATTTCATAAAATTGTTTTTTCAAATACCAACTAGAATACTATCCTCAACATATTACCAATATTTAATAGTTATATCTTGAACGAAGAACGAAGGCGTTTTGCTACCCATGCACTGTCGTCATTCACAGAGCCAAAGTAGATAGATAGTCAATCATATTGAAGAGTTTGTCAGTGATAATTTGCTAGTTCCTAAGAAAGGCAGCTACATAGATGAATAGATACTAACGAAATGAATAGCCGAATAAACGGACAGAAGAAAAAAATACAACTATGAGTCACAGACAATTAAGCTTCTCTTGCTAAATTTAAGTACTACAATTAGTGGGGAAGCGCGGCATGACTCGAGCTTGGAGAAAGAAAAACCAACGCTAACAAAGATGTTAGCCGCTAAGATGCAGTGAGTTATGTGGTATGTGGAATCACATTCAGTGGTTGAGATGGAATATCTAAGTAAGATAATTTTGCCTCTGAGCGCCATACTGTGCTATTAATTGCCGGATGATGTTTGGAATGTTATGTTTTATAATAGAAACCGATTGTGCGGATGTGGGTCCACGTGGACGACAAAAAAGGTCTGTTGCAGAGATTTTAATTTGTTTTATTCTCATCAACGTTTTAAACCTGTTGTTTATAATAGAAACCGATTGTGCGGATGTGGGTGCACGTGGACGATTAAAAAAGGTCTGTTGCAGAGATTTTAATTTGTTTTATTCTCATCAACGTTTTAAACCTGTTGTGCAGGGAAGTATTTACATGAAAGTGCGCAGTCGTTAAAGATGCATGAAATACTTGTTTTCTTTGTTTTGACCTAGAGAACAAACATTGCGCGGGACTTTGTCTAGTAGAGGATTAACTAGTTACCATCGGTGAGTTAACTTAGAAACCCCTTTCATGTTTTCGGCAAAAATCTCTTGGTTAAAATGAACCGAAGTGCTTGGCATTTGGTGAGCGAGGAATCGACTTCAAACCACTTTAATCCCTTTTACGTATTACTCAATTAAAGCTGCGAAAGGACAAGCAACAAAAACGTCCAACTTTCTGGAGAACAATATGCAAGTTGAAAATCGATATTAGGACAATAACATGAATTCTGGAGGGCATATAGTTTATTTGTGGCCCGAGTAGTATCATTTGCGCCCGAGGGCAGCAAGGGTGCGAATGATGCTACGAGGGCACAAATAAACTATGTGCCCGACAAAAGTCGTGTATCATTATCATCACTACAAAATGCAAAATCATCCAAAATATTGAACCAGTTTGGTAAATTTTTAAGTTGTAAACTGTGGAAAATTTGAAGATGCTGACGTTTCGGACTGTAGTCCTTCGTCGGAGTAAAGTGTGTGACAGATATTAAAATAGGGAGGTAGTTATATAGTAATGCAAAAAGTGATTGCCCAATGAGATAGGTAGGTAGAAAACTAAAAGGAAATAAAGGGTAGAAATGTGTAAGAAAAATATCTAAAAGACAAAAGGGTCAAAAATGACAGAAGGCCAATTAAACACGAGGCGTTCATTTATCCCATGGGGATTTAGAATGCCCAAAGTGTGAATAAGTCGCATTTCTTTCGTTTTGCGACAATCGCTGCCGCCGTTGATAGAGATAAACCGAATGCAACAAAATTAGAAATAGAATGATTGGAAGAATTAAAATGGCGAGAGACTGGTTTAAAAAGATCGTTATTGCGTATGTCGTAGAGGTGGTCCCTGGTGCGGCCACCTAAACGGCGGCCAGTTTCCCCAATATATAACTTGTTACAGTGAGAACATTGAATACAATAAATAATGTTAGATGATGGCCGTTAATATTGAGAGTTGACTTGGGGCCCGTGACAGAGGTCCGAGGAGCCACAAAAGGAAAGATGAGACATCGTTTGCGGGAACAACGAAAAGTGCCAGGAGCTTTATCAGAGGGAAGAGTATCTTTAATTAACCAAGAAGGCGGGAAGATTGCGGTCTTTCTCAAAAGAAAAATGCGGGCGTTGACTGAAAATATTCGAAGTTCAGGAATCTGAATTAAGTAAGTTAAAATTTTGATTAGCAATGGTGCAGGATGTGACACCAGAACAAATGTCGATGTAACGTCCAAAAAGTTCGGGTTTGGGGCCGGAGTATTGTTCAAAAATCTGTTCTCAATAAAATCAACAAATAAATTAGAGTAACGGGGTCCCATCTTAGTGCCCATAGCTACACCATTAATTGTTGAAAATAACGACCGTCAAAAGAAAAAGAATTGAGTGTGAGAATAAGTTCTGCTAAACAAACTAAAGTGGCAATGGTAGGTACTAAAACTGTACGGCGATCAAAAAAATTTTTGAAAGCACGTAGTCCCTCGTCATTAGGAATGACAGTATAAAGAGACTTGACGTCAGCATCTTCAAATTTTCCGCGGTGTACAACTTAAAAATTTACCAAACTGCTTTTATGGAAACACTGACGCAGCATTTCAATTTTATCAAAATATTGAACGTTTAATTAAATGTTCCTTTTCGCGGGCCAAATGGTAAACGAGCAGGTTGCAAATACATTTACCACCCGCGAAAGGGAACGATTTAGAGAGGGCAGTTCATTATTTGGCCGCGCGTAGAGATGATAATGCGTGTTTCACCTCCCACGCACATAACTTGTCTCGCAACAAAAAAGTGCTTAGTAAAACGTGCTGCATTTGGAGATTTTATTGCAAAAAGTAGAACGGACTTCTAATTTTTGCAACACCGATTTCTGCAACTTGAAAGATACTTTTCTGTTGCGAGACACATGAGTTTTGTGCGTAGGAGGTAAACGCATAACATCGCTTTTCAACTTGTTTCGCAGCTATGTTGCGAGACAAGCTGGACGTCAGTTTCAGTTGCTTGCAGCTTAAACCGCACGCTATCTTGTATAATCGGTTGAAAAATAGCACTTTTTTACTGCTCACATGGATTAAACTAGTTTGAACGCAAAAAAGCTTGTAAAATCTTTTTTAACAATAAAGATAACAAAAATAGTAATAGTATAATAATATCAATAGAATAAGCAATTCTCTTTCACTTTTCGGTCTTTGTTTAGAATATGGAAATACACAAAATAATAAAGTTTAACTTGTTTTCTTAGAGATTAGCACCGCTTTGAAGTGTAATACCCGGCTTCATTTATTTCCGAATTCGGAATACTTCCTACCTGATAACAAATCCTGTAAGTCCAAACTACTAACCGACAACTACGAGCTCAAATCTAGTTTTTCCAACCGACTAAATTCAGCTTTCCCATCACTTTCCATATCATTTCTTTTTGGATGAATTAAGTTGTTTTTGCCCTGTATCAGTCATTTGTCATAGCCAGTTTATCATTTATTGTTTAAGATTGAATTGAGTCGGTTCTACAACGTACAATACTGCTAGTGCGTACTCTACGTACGCTGCACTGTGTCTGCCTGAACATTAACAATAAAACAATATAAATGCATGTAAATGTGGGAAAACATTCCTAATACTGGCCAATGTTCATATTGAAGACAGATTTTGCAAGTCCACAGCTTGTAATAAGCTTTATCCTGATTTAGACTCGCACGATATATAGCACAAAAATTTGAGCCAATTGGTGAGCTTGCGAGCAAATGCAGTCATAACAATTTCTGCAGTTCGGTTTATTGTTAAACAAGGTAAGATCATAAAGTGGAAGATTGTTCTTATATGTTTCTGTTACGAAAAAAATTGCGAGCTTACCTTTTCACAATGTTCAGCAAAATCCTCCACAGTTCATTGAAGAATGCAAATCCTTAAAGAGATAACTTACTTTAGTTTTTTTAAAATGACGGGTCTGCATATCAACTGTTTTTAAAATTTAATTACCAAATGTTTTTTCTGTTCCATAGAATGGCATTATGAAAAAAATGTCCTAATAGTTTTTAGAATATTAAAATTCTTTCAAACTCAATTAAAAACAAAAGCTCATTAAATACCGTGAAAGTTTTTGCCGCTGAAAGTGAAATATCGCTTGTGATTTAGCTCCATCCCGCTAAAAGCCCACTCATTTTTGTAGTTAACAATGTGATTGAGCCATTTATGTGAACATTTTTTGGATTTGCTTAATAAATGAAACAAAACCCAGCCGGCATTCCCGCTCTGTAAGGACAACACTACGAAGTCCGTAGTGTTTGTTTCGTTTTGATTATGACGTCATGTGATCGCATTGATTTGTTCGTCAACCGGCGCGCGTGCATTTAATGACAGTTTATTGAACGCATTTGAAAAAGAACAATTTTACTAGAATAACTAACTAAGATAACTAAGGTAAGATAAAAATGAAGCTAATAATAAGAATAACTAACTAGGATAGCTACGGTAAAATTAATAATTAGAATAACTAACTAAAATAACTACGGTAAGAAAAAAAAGAAAATTAATAACTAGATAATCACATATTAAAAACTTGGTTATACAAAAGAGTTTTCAGTTTAAATTTAAATGTGGCAAGAGATGGTGCTTTTCTTACGGTGTTTGGGAGCTGGTTCCATAGATGTGGTGCTGTATGGCTAAAAGATCTGCTTCCATAGGTTTTTAGTTTGAAATTAGTAGTTTGTAGGAGATTCTTATTAGATGAACGCAATGCTCTATATATTGTTAGTAGATCAGAAATATATCGAGGTGCCAATTTGTTCAAGGCCTTATAAGTTAGTAGTAGTATTTTAAAAGTAATGCGGCGTTGTTTTATTGCTAGCCAGTGAAGTTCTTTTAGGATTGGCGTAATGCTGTCATATTTTCGTGTACGAGAGACAAGGCGCGCAACAGCATTCTGCACCCGCTGAACCTTATCTAGCAAGTATCGACATAGTCGTGCGACTATGGAAGTTGCACCCCTAGCTGTTCATTGGGGGAAAAATGTAAACCTTTAAATAAGAATTATACGTTTGCTTCAGTTTTAATTGAAATTTTATTGATACCCAGAGCTTCAGTTGAAAAACAAAATAATTTAGAACGGTACTGTTCATTGGGAAATTGCTAGCGTGAGAGCACATCGCTACTTTTGCGAGCACGAGCAAACCAGCAGCACGAAATTTAAAAAATCTGCAAGTTTGAGCAATCGAGCATCGGGTAATAATTTGCAAGCAAAACGAGTAGGCAAAATTTTGCTAACAACGGTCAACAACTGGGATAGCGTCAGAGTATATCGATGAATCCAGTTGAGATGCATTCATTGTTCGTTGTAGTTCATCTCCCACACATAACCAACCAGTAGAGTTGTTATCTTTGTTTATTTATGATTTTTGAACGCCCTTGTTATTATTTTCTGTTCCTGAAGATGGTTTTTGTTGGAAACCGAACTATTGGGCAAGGATCAACCTACTTAATAAATCAAAGCGTCTTGCGAAAAATATTGCTGGCCGTGCGAGACCCGTGAAAGATGCGTCATTTCCACACCTCTTCGATTTGTTGAAGGACTTGAAGCGGTCGTGCAGAATATTCAAGTTCTAAACAATCGTGACCGGACATGAAATTTCTATATTTATATGTAAACTAATTCAAGTTTTAACTCAACTTTTTTTACAGTCACCACGTATGCGTTTATATCTGATGTTTGTCACCGCTGTTTGTGTGTTATATAGTTTGTTCAGTCGAATCATCTCTGTAAGCGAGTACTAGTTTCAGTTCTGTCCAAGGAGAGTCAATTTTTATTTTCATTTTTATTTTCATCCATTAGACACTACTGAAATCGGGACTAGCGCTGGCCTTACGAGGCAGAAAGGCTCGGGAATTAGCTTTTTAACTCTGTCCGGCGGCCATACGACTTAAAACTTTATAACCCTCTCTTAACCCCTTCTTTTCCGTACAGCACAGTACGTGTACAAAGTATGGATAAGTAGAACGTGAAAATTATCTCTTCTCATCTTCATCATTTTACCTTTTAACACTTTTATCTTTTTTAAAAAAGGCACTTTAATACAATTTCACGTCAGATTATAAAATAACTTTAGAGAAAACAGGTTAAGTTGCTGCTATAAAGTAAGTTGAACCAACTGTTAGTTAAAATTGAGAAAATTCCTTTTCGGCTTTCTCTGTGTACTTTCATTTACAGAGATTTAAAGTTAAGGTTTAATACATTCTGCTTACAAGACTGCATAATTAATACAGTTTAGTTCGCGTCAAAAAGTCTCGATCTGTATAAGGGATTTAAACATTGTTGGTTTTTCGTAAAGTGACGTCGTTATTTAATACTCGATTTCCTTTTTCAAGCATCTTTTCCCCCCTTATATTTAGCTCTGTTTGAAATATAAATCAAACCTACAAAATTGCAAGTTTTTCCACAATACATGAAAAATAATTGTTCATTGTCACTAAACTTAACGACTGATGAATCACTGAATCAAGAAAAAACATAAAATCAAAAATTATTGTCTGTAATAATTTCTCTTTTTCACATCGTACAGCACATTTTAATTGGTATTTTATTGCCAGGCCTGCTAAATTAATTTAGGTCTTTGTGGCGCCAAAAGTTGAAAAACTACAGAGTAATTTTTACCTGTTCATTTATCTCCTACGCGAGGCGGTTAAAACGTTATGCTAATGAGAAAGCAAATTCTCAGTGTGCACAGATCAGAAAAATATATATGTTTTCAAAAAAACTTACATTTTTCAAATTAGCTCAAAAGTGAGATAAAAACAAAATAAAAACAAAAAATTTAGAATTTAGGGAAGATATTTAGTTTCGGTTTATTCTAAATTCAAGTTGTCGTTACTCAGCTTATAAAAGCAATTCATTTGATAATCAATTTACTAAACGATTACTTAGTATAGAAGATCTGTTTCTTAAGTTTTGCGTCAATTGTCAAACTGATAAAACAACGTCAATTTTAACACACTCTTCTATTTATTTCTTTGGCAAACAAATAAAGTGTCCAAAATCTTATTAAACTTATGTCTATTTTAACAATAATTAATTGCGAGTAGAATTTCACCGCTTTTTAACGTGAGGATTAAAAATTAGTTGGAGTGACCGACTGGTCCAAATGTCGAAACAAAAACTCGGCAGAAAAGGAAATAGATCCCAACTGACTGTTGTTTAACTGTTTTTCTGCTTTGTTAAATATCAAACTTTCCCACATTTCAGAAGTAATTTAGTCTGCAAAAAAGTTGAAAAAAAACCCTTAAAATTTTAATTACTTGCGAAAATGACATAAGAATAACTGGAAGCGGAGCAGTATACGGCAGGTGGTCTTCCTAAGCACGAAATTACTAGTTTGTAATAATATATAAAAGATGCTTAAACCGTCTCTGTAATTGTGTCATTCGGGAGCAGGGTTAGTCGCAACATCAACTCAGAGAAAAAAAAACATTGGGAAAGACTCGATAAGGAACAAAATTTTGGTGAGTTAACATTTTCATTTACCTTTTTCCCAGTTTGTTCACTAAAAGGCTTTTTGTTTGAACACTCAACGCTATTTATTCAGGTTTTAAAACAATTTATTTTTTAATTTGTTGAATAAATATTTAAAGGTTTTCACAGATATGTGGCCCTACAGTCACCAAGTTCCTTGATCTTTGAAAACATAAAATCTTATTAAGAAAGCAAAACAGTCATTTTAGTATTGAAAGATATAACAAATAGGAAAGAACATAAAACATATTTAGAATATGGCACATGTCGTTCAAAGGCTAGTTAATTTTAATGCAACCCTGAATAAAACTAAAACCAAAGAGCAATTTCGTCACCTTTTTAAATACTGCTCAGATTTTCTAAGGAAACTACTGAAAAGTTTAACCTTGAAAGAATTCTCCGAAACTAGGTAAAAAAGGAATATGGAACAAAAATTTACACCTGGGTTAGTGGTAATCGGCTTTTAATCAACTGGATCTAAACCACGTTTTTTTGTAAGCTATGGTATATTTTTGGACTGTAACTGCAAGTTTTCAAGTTTTTGAAGCAATTTTTTAGTGTACAGCTACTGAACTCTGTCCAACGACGACGACGACGACAACAACAACAACAACAACAACAATTCTAAGATCTGCTAGAAAATCAGTGGTTAAACTAAATTTAACGATAGCTTAACAAGTTATGCATTTTCTGTTTTTAACCATAATATATCTATTTGTAGAGGCTAACAAAAGTGCAACAAATTGATATTACGAATTTATATTTTAACTGGTCTACTTGCCGTTCTAGCAACTTTTTGTTTTGCTCAAAAACTAAGAATATAGACCTGTGCTGGGTTGTTCAAAGGCTGGTTATCTTTAACCCTGGGTTAAGCCAAAATTCAAGCAGCAATTTCTTCATTAAGGAAAGATTTACAGATCAAATCAGTGTCTATAAGGTTGGAAACAAGAACATGCATGGGTAAAAAATTTAAGGCCTGGATTGGTGCTAATCAGCTTTTGAACAACTGGCTGGGCACAGGTGTTTTTAGGTTCTTGATTGTTGATTGTTGATTGATTGATTGATTGATTGGTCGATCGATCGATCGATCGATTGATTGATTGATTGATTACTTAGTACAGTACAAAATTGATTACGTTTCAAGGTCGTGAATGTTTAACTATGCTGTAGTTACTTTGAATTAGCTACGTATGCATTCATTTAAAGCTTAGCTAAAAAACTATACAGGAAAAATTGACCAAAATGTAGCTTATTTGCAGTAAGCCGAATTCAATCTCAGGTGGGTTACATATGGAAAATGGCTGGTTTTAAACAAGGGTTCTTTTTTTACCGCCAAAATCCAAAATATCAAATAACATATGACTTAAAACCCTAAGAAAAATAAATTTTAATGTTCTTAAAAAACCATTTGTCGTTTCTATTATAAGGGATAAAAGATAAAAGCAATGAAATCGAATTATTAATAAGCTGTTTTCTTAGCTTTAAACTACAATCAATACAACATGCACAAACACTGTGTCCATACTTAAAATATTTGAACGTTTTTATAAACGTGTTTTAATATATTGCAAAACTCAACTATAGGCATTCAACTCGCCCACATTTTAGGAACAAAAATAGAATAAAACTTGATCTGTGTGATAATTCTTTAATTTCAAGGACAGATCCTGTTTTGGAAGCTTTTAAGTTACCGACAACGGCAGGTCGTAAACCACTTCCGAAAAATTGGCGGATCAAAGCCTACTTAAGCTGCGATCTTCGATTATCTTGGTTGAATTAAAATCCAAGAACAGAGAATATCTTTCATACTATATAAAGGAAAATATCTTTATCCGAATCTTTTATCAAATTTGGAAATAACTAAAATTAACAATAGCGCAATGTTTGGAAATTTTGTTTCGTATTAAGAAAAACTTACAGGACAGCTGCAGGTGCGTTTGTTTTGAGAAGTAAATACTAAAGAGTAGCGTTCCATCCGGGAACAATTAGAGCGTAGATATTACCGTGTTAATGATAGTGCGGCTTTAGCCCACAAATTAAGATCTCTCGATTCTTGTTTGATTAAAATTGACTAACAGAGGGCGTTTTTTTTTATCAAACTTTGAGCAGAGAGCATTTCTTGTAAGATTTCATTTCTAATTCAATAACGTCTAACACATGATTTATTTTCAAAATACTTGGGTCTTGTTTTCAGTTAATTTACTTTATCTATATCTAAAATTGTACTTTTGTTTCTTATAAAAAGGAAACTCTTCACCATTGCTACTTCATTTTGCTTACAGAAAATTAAAAAGGAGTTTAATAGAAAACGGGCACGGTTGATACTTTGACTGCTTTCGTAAAACTGTTACAATTCTTGTTATGTTGGTTATCTTTGTTGCTGCGTAGTTTTAAAAAATTTATAAAATGTTTGAATTAAAGGGCACAGTAGTTAAAAAGCTCTAATTATATTCCTTGAGTTTCTACATTTTTCTCAATCAGTTTTAGTTTTTTTAAGGTTTTAACATTTCAGTATAACTTTCTTTGTTTATTGTTAGACTAATTAATAGCAATCGTTCGAATCAGCTTGTTCCTTGAGTGTGAGCAAAAACCAAACAAGTCCTGAAGACTTGAACTTCTGCTTGTTTTGCTGTTGCTTTGAAGACATTAACTGTTTCAAACTACTAAATTTATCTATTGTTCAATTCATTTATTATTTATATAGCAACTGAGTACAAATGACCTTTCATACACGCATTGTTATGAAAACCAGTAAATTTTGGTCGAGGCTCATTGTTCTTAACTTTTTGTACAAGTTGAGCCTCAACTGATCGTGTTCAATACATCAATACACCCAGTTTTTATAAGAACCAGTAAGTTTTGGTCGAGGCTCGTTGTTCTTAACTTTTTGTACAAATTGAGCCTCAACTGATCTTTTTCAATACATCAGTACACGCAGTTTTTATAAGAACCAGTAAATTTTGGTCGAGGCTCATTGTTCTTAACTTTTTGTACAAGTTGAGCCTCAACTGATCGTGTTCAATACATCAATACACCCAGTTTTTATAAGAACCAGTAAGTTTTGGTCGAGGCTCATTGTTCTTAACTTTTTGTACAAATTGAGCCTCAACTGATCTTTTTCAATACATCAGTGCACGCAGTTTTTATAAGAACCAGTAAGTTTTGGTCGAGGCTCATTGTTCTTAACTTTTTGTACAAATTGAGCCTCAACTGA
>JAOEJH020060839.1:0-10330 GCA_025448215.2 Palythoa grandis
ATTACCATCTGGTTATTTAACATAGCCATGGAAAATCACCATTTTTAATAGGTAAACCATCTATAAATGGGCCATTTTCCATGGCTATGTTAAATAACCAGAGGGTAAATCTAAAGCATTGCAGCCTCCACCGATGATCAGGAATTTGCCCTCTGGGTGTTTGTATCGGCCTAAGCCTTGGACTCAAGTTAGAATTTTAAGATATCGAAATTGGACTATTTCTTTTTTAGCCAGGTTCCTGTGTGAAATATATGCGACGACTTTGTTTTCTCTGATCAATGCATTCTCTGTATGCAATGGAGTATTTCTTGTGCCTCGTGTTGAAGCATGGCACCACTAGCGAGTCGCATGCTCTTAACGATCGTAAATTAGTTCTTCGCTTCATTATTGCTTTTTCTAGAATCTCTGGTAGTCTGTTATATTGAATGCAGGTTCCAGTTCAATTCTCAATGACTCCAACTTTCCTCTGAGTTTTGTAGTTTTAAATACCCGTAAAACGGAGCACTGATGTATGGAGGGAGGGGGTAAAGGGCGCACCGAGGGCCACACTTTTATTAGTTTCAAGGTTATTGTCACATGACAGGGTTTGCACGGGTCCTGGAAAACAAAAATTCAAAATCCACATCTCGAAATCCTGGAAAATTAGTGTCGGTCCTGGAAAGTCCTGGAAAACAAAAATTCAAAATCCACATTTCGAAATCCTGGAAAATTAGTATCGGTCCTGGAAAACACTGGAAAATTATTTTTTTAATGAGCAGTGAATAAAAATTTATCAATTAACATATTTTTCTTCCGTTTTCAGCTTTTTTTGGAGACACAAATAAACGCAAAAAGATTGCACTCGCTGCAAACTTTACATTTTATTTTCCCTTACGGTGCTCTTTGGCTCATTGAGATACTGTTTTGTTTAGTTTTTTCGAACGTTTCTAGTTTTCCAGGTCCTTGAGTTTTGTAAGCGTGGTCCTGGAAAAGTACTGGAATTTTCTTTTACCAATAGCGTACGAACCCTTATATGTTACCCTCGTAAAATAATATCCCTTTACCTTTTGCCTTTAAAAATGGAGTCGAGGCATTTGCGGTACCATTACAATGTTTTCGACATTCGTTAGAATTGCAACGGAACAGCATATATAAGTTGATCTGAATTCAAAATCTTCGAATCTAAGAACGTAAAGCATTGCACACGTTCATTTCTAGTTTGTTAACAGCTTAATCGCGACGAGGTTCAAATACAAAAGAAACGGTTTCAAGGCCTTCACGCGTTCAGTTGTCATTCGTCCGTCGTAGAGTTAACATCTCACTGTGTGCGGTATTGAATAATTAACAATTATTCCACGAACGCACGTTGGATATGAGGTGACCTCATCTAACAAGACGTGAGTTGAATAATTGTTTTATTAAATTTCTATCAATTCTAACAATTAGATACTTAGAAATTATAGCCAAATTTTATTGAACTATGTTTCACTTTTACAAAACGACCTGAAAAATATGTTTCCATATAAGGTCATACGGTAGTTGATCTGATAACCGAGACTGAGTGAACCAATCAGAACGCCAGAAACCCAATATTCGAGGTTGAAAATTTGATAATCTTGATTACTTGATTATCAGTTGCGATATAAAAAAAAGGTTTGAATTTGTTGTAAGAATTAAGCTTTCGAAAATGGATAAATAAAAGTTGCTCTCACCCGAAATAAAGGGCTCCTAAAACGAGTGGAAAAAGGAAGAAGTGGATAGGAAGCTGGAATTGATTTCGCCCTTTGTACCATTGCCGTTCTTTCGACGGTACGAAATTCAAAATTTAAGGCTTTCTCATGAGAAAAGGTGAAATGAGCTATTCTCTCCGTGTTCTAGAGAAGAAAAATCTTTAAGCAATGTTCAATAAACTGCGCAATCAAAGAAAGTATTCATCGACAACCCTTGGGAAATTCAATTTTATTCCCACTTTTGTAAAGCTGGTTTCAAAATTTTCAGCTGCGAAAGTGAGAGGAGTTATCCGTTTTTTAAAGCATGTAACCTCTTGCTTAATACATAAATAATAAATCAGCCTTGCTTATCCGACGCCCTCTTACGGCAGTCAAGGACTGATGACGAGGGCGCGACTCAACGAGATCGAACAGCAAGCATTTTACATGTATTTGTCGTAGAGTTCCTAGTTCTTACGTGGGTTATTACATAAAATTTAAAGAAATATAAAGTGACGGTAACTCAAAACAAAGTGGGTTTGTGTTTTCTAAAAGTGGTGGATCACGTAGTAAGTAAATTTTTTTTCGATTCTTGTTTAATCCTTATTTCTAACATATTCTCCACTTAGGTTCCGACGGATCTTTTAGCTACGCTGCGGGAATATCAAGTGAAGGGATATCAGTGGCTCACGTCAAATCTGGTCAACGGTTTCGGGTGTATCTTGGCGGATGACATGGGTCTCGGTAAAACAGTACAGACTATTGCTACCATCCTTCACTTGAAGAAACAAGGATTACTTCCACACCCTGCTCTGGTTGTTGTGCCAACCACCTTGCTGGTTAACTGGACGAGGGAATTGAAGAAATTTGCACCAAGCTTGACAGTCTCCTCATATTATGGGGCTGACCGATGCCTTACAGGTTTGCAGTTTTTGTATTTAGGTAATTAAGCTCATTGATCCCTGGATACGCCGTGGAACCTTTTTTGCGACACCTTTAAGCCTGGTCTTCAAATAGACGTAAATGCTGGCTGCTGCCGCGAGGCTTGAAACTTGTCATGGGTATGTCCGTAACTAGCTAGCTAAATCCTTTTAACTAGCCTATGTGGCCCATTGGAGCCGGTGCTTATCTCCTGTTTCTGTAGTGTTAAGTGGATGAGAGTTATTGACTCCCCCTGGACGGGACACTAATCCGTCACAGGTTAGCCTCCAGCATAAGCTGGTACTCATTTTACCGACCTCGAAAGGATGGAAAGCTGAGTCAACTTTGGCGGAAATAAGATGACACAAATGTTCATCTGTCGGCAGAGCCGGGATTTGAACCGGGATCCTTGTGGCCGAAAGGCCAAGATCTTACCTCTGCGCCAACTACGCCGCCGTTTGTCCTTAACTAACAAGGGAGAAATGTTTTCTGGGAACCCTTAGTTAGGTTGGTTAACTAAGTTTTGTTTTATTTGTGCTTATGTGTTGTGCTTGTCCTATTTGAGGAGCGTGAACTTGGCTACAAAACAGGAACAAAATCATTTTAGGAATTCTGTTCGAAACACTCTTTTAAGGCTTGAAATTTCCCACTGGTATCCATGCTGAAGAATAGAAGTTAAATTAAAAATTTACTAAGTACTAAACATCATCGGTATATCTTGCTAAATACTTTTTCTAAAGAGAGGTAAGAAAACATAATTTTACACAACTTATTTGAAATGATTAAGGATAGATGAGAGAAAAAAGATAAGTGAGAGCGAAAAAAGTGCATAAATGCGCATTGATAAAGAAATTTTGTTTTGAAATAGGGACAGATTCAGAGAGCCAAGGTACTGATGGTGGTAGAAATGGAGATATGTCACCGTCTACAGCAAATGGATACAGTTTGAGCAAACTGAAGAGCGAGGGAAGATCTTCAGATACAGAAATCGACTGGAAAAGCAAACTTCCCAAGATAAAGAAAGAAGGGCAAATGGATTGTGACACCAAGCCGGATGAGAATACCTTGAAAAGCTACAACGCAGTTGGCAATTGTATGTCCAACTCTTCTATTCTTGGCAAACGTGTATTGACAGGTGGGATAATTGGCAGTGAAGTCAAAAGGGTCAAATTAGAGAAAAGCATTCCCGATGATGTAAAACCATGCGTGAACAGCATTGCAGTGAAATGCAAATCAGAGATAAATGAATATCAACCATCACAATCAAAGAAGATTAAAGCAACACCAAAGCGCATGAAGTTAAAGGAAAACTTACCTCGAAACGATGATGTCATCTTGACGACTTATCAGATTATTTGGCGTGACTTGGAAATCTTTCAGAAGAAACAGTTCAGTAAGTGAAACCGACATTGGTTACTTTACTTCATTTGTTCTTAAGATTTTAAGGAGATCTCTAAATTTTGTTTATAGGGTATAGATGTAGTCATAGCAACTGTATTTTATATATTCTGTTTATTGTCGATTATGTTTAACAAGTAGATTATATTTGTCTTCCATCAATAGTTAATCGAACAAAATAGAATGCCAAGAGACAATTAATTAAATGCAGGTTTTCATTCGTCGATCGTTATTTCCGCATAAATCGAGGTCTGGAATTACGTCAGAAAACTCATTACTTTACTTTTTACATTAAAAACTAAAAATCAATTGGATAAAAAGAAGAAAAAACTTGTAGGAAAACAAGGGATTGTGGAATTCTCTGACGTCACTGAGCAATTAGCTATGTTTGCACAACCAATCAGACTCTAGGTAACAAAGTTTAACAATTGTTATATAAAATGACATAAGTTTGTGATTAAATATGTGGTATAAATATGGGGCTTAATGGATTTTCCAGAAAAACCTGGAAAGTCGTAGACATTCGTAAATTCATTTTACAAGCGATTAAAACCATGTAAATTTAGTCTTGATTGAGGGATTGATCTTCTCTGTCATGGAAAATCTACATATTGCCAGATATTACTGTTGACAGGAAAGAAATTCTTTCTAACTGGCTGCAAATCGTTTGTTGGCTGCCCTGAAATCCGGCGTTTTATGTTCATTAATTAATAGACGTTTTCACCCAGTAGTTAATTAAAAAATTATTAGTAGTATGTAAAACTTATGAACAAACTAGAAAGTCTAAGGCCCCGCGCACACGAGTGTGTTTTCGTTCGAAACCGTATACATTTTGATGCGTTTAGGCGTTCTATCCACACTAAGACACCGAGCGTTTTTGGCGAAACCACATCAGTTTGGAAGCGTTGTCAAAATTGGATCCAAACGCATGCGTATTGTTTTCGTGTGGACAGTTAACAACGCATCGAAATGAAAATGATGACGTCATTGCATCATGTGAGTGATTCCCGGGCTTCGCGTCAGTGCGAAATCAAACATGGTGTCTCTTTTGAGCAAGTGCACATTGTTTAACTTACGCCACACATATCTAATTTAACGTTTTCGAGGCTTGTTAGTGTGGACAGTTGAAAACCGTATGAAAACGGTAGTGTGGATACAGATCAGTCGATGCGTTTTCGATGGTGTCACCGAAAACGAAGCCAAATAAAAACGCATTAGTGTGGACACGGCCTAAAAGTATTCGAGTCTGGGAATCTTCAATAAGTCAAGTAGTCACAGATGTTGGCCCCAAAGTGTTCACTCTACATTACTATAAACTAAAGATTAATAAAGCTTTTTCATTACTAGTTACTTTCACCTAAAAGTTAAACTTAGTAGCCGTTCCTGCATACGTCATGCTCATCTCGTTATCCATCCCAGAAGGCAAATCGCACCGACATGCCAACTCGAAGCGTGCCGCCATTTTGTTTGATATGGCAATTTTCAACAGGTTTCTCGTTGGATTTGTTGTGAAAGCGGTTCAGTTTTCTTTTCCAAGTTATTATTTATCATATTAGTACGTGTCGATGTTCGTAAGTAGCATTTTTTCGTTCCAGAAGTTACTGAACTGTTTAAGAATAGCTTTCGTTAAGTTACCGCACTTCGGGAATTGTAAATCTGTTTAAAATCCTTAAAATTAAAACGCGATAAATTTGCAAAATGTTTATGTACATTTGTCGCTATTTTTCTTGTATGCGTTGTTATTATCCAAATAAATCTTAATTTTGTCTGTTAAAAATGGCTGTGTGTCGCAACCTACAAGGAAATGTGATATTAGCAAAGCTGTTTGGGATGGATAACGATAGAAAAGCCACTTTTGCCACGTATTGGTTGAGCTTTTGAACTCAGATCACCTGGTTTATATGGCTTACTAGGTTTGGTGTGTATCGATGAAGCACAGAAAATAAAAAATTGCAAGTCTCAGACCAGCAAAGGCCTGAAGAAGATAAAAGCTCCAATGAAGATTGCTCTGTCTGGAACACCAGTGGAGAATAACTTGTCAGAGTTGTGGTCTGTATTTGATTTCGTGATTCCTGGATACATGGGGACACTGAAGGAGTTCTCTGACAAATATGCTAAAGACATCGAAGTAAGTTTTTCCTTCTATTTCTTTATTGCGAATAATCTCTCAGTACAGGGTTCGTACGCCACGTGGAAAACCTGGAATTCCTTAAATTTCGGGATTTTTGTTCCAGGCCTGGGATTCCTTGGAAAATGGGGTTTTTTGTAGTGCGACCTGGAAAAATCCTTGAATTTTGAGTTTGCAGTCCACTTAGTGCAATTTGTGCCGATAGAATCGTTTTTGGACATAATTTTTTTCGTTATATAATACAAAAGCTCTCGAACGTGAATCCCATTCTGACTTTGGAGCAGTGTTGCCGTACTCACTCCATCCCCGTCCCGATCTGAAGATATCTTGAAAAAAATTCAGCATACCTGGAAATTACCTGGAATTTTTCTTTGAGCAAAGGGGAAGAACCCTGTCAGTAGACCAGTATCTAATTAAAAAGTGCTGGTTATAAAGACTACTGAAACATTTTGTTTGAGGGCGAGCCAGTTTTGTGTTTACTTGGAGGGGTAACTTATTTGAATAATCATATTTGGAATCAGCGGTAATTGTAATGTGAAACTGTTCTATTCTTTTTACAAAAAACAGGCTTGATTGTATTTTCTTGAAACTGCTGTATATTAAAGCGAACTAATTGTTATTTATTTTTAAAGCTGCAATGCTAAAGGCAATTTTTCATTGCGAGACGAGTTGCTCGAGTAATGGCTCGTACAACTTGAAATTTGTAACTGAAGTCATTGCAAAATGTAGAACAGGATTTTACTTTCGGCAGCGATGTCTCGCAACGATTTTTAGCCAATACACGGGTCGTTACCTTATTGGTACTAATATTCGCGTCGCTTTAATTTCACGATTTTCGCGATTTAAAAAAATCGCGAGCTTAAAGCGACGCGAAAAAAAATTCCCACGAACTTTAATGTCGCGAACTTTAATACTCTTCTATATTTCTTGTTTTCTCAGTTTAATAAAGAAACACATGTCTACGTATTGTGTATATTGTTTATAATGTGTAGAAGCTCTATGGCATGCCTACAGATGATAAACAACGGTTTAACAGTCAAACTTCACTATCTGTGTTGCTTTGAACCTCTTCATCTGTATCACTATCGTTATTTTCAAGTCCTTTCGGCACCTCTTTTGTACAGTCATCAAAATGGCCATCGTATCTATCCCCGGTTCTTTGTAATTTGAAACAACAGTCTGTTTATACTTTTCAAGTATTGTCTTGTTCCTTTCGGTAAGATCCATCTCAGCTGTTACTTGTACGGGAAATTCTAATCCTCCTTGCACTAGGGGAGATCTTCTGTGGTTCTTGTCGATGTCATTTTCGCGAAAATTAATTCCCTAAGAAAATAATTTTGCACCCAAATCGCGAAAATAAAGACCCGCGAAATATGCCGACCATTTTTTCGCGAAATTAAATACCCGCGAAAATTAGTACCATTAAGGTACCGCTGCAACGGCTCCCGCAACTCTCCACAAAGAATTGCCTCGTATAACATCACCTTAAGAGGACATTAAAGTAACTGTTGCTATTTTGTTTACCCCGTTTTATAATGATCTATTTGATTTACGTACATCTTCGAGAATACAGGGATGCAATCGCACAGAAGTGTAGAATAAGTTACGTTAAATTTGGTCGTTCCGTTCATTTTCGAACATCGAGCAACGAGCGCCTTCCAGTTCCTTTTGATCTTGGGCCATTTTAAGTACGTGATTATATCAAATCATTGGTTACATTCCTGTTTCACGTCACTGGTGGTCTCCCTGTCCCCCTCCTTTCACCGATGGGAATCGATTCACTGATTGCTTTTGACCACCTCCCTTTCCTCCATTCTAGCCGTATGCCCAAACCAAGTCAGTCTTCTCTTCCTAATTTTGCTCATCAAGAATAAGTGGAATAAGTATCTCATATTAATTGGTTGCTTCGGCCGCGACGGTAAAATGCGCTTTCAAGTTTTCATTCTTATAACCTTAAAAAGAAAGAAACCATGTACACAAAAAAAACATCAAGTCTGTAATAGATCGAGCAGTGAGGTGAATAAGGTATTTATTTTATGATACCTTTTTTTATACAAAACAAAAAGTCCTGTGTGTCAGGTCTGGACTGTAAATTACAGATTTGGAATTTATCAATCACTTAACATATGATAAACGTCCTTTTTCACAAGTTGCATTTCAAATCCGGTGAACTGTTGTTTTGTTTCTTGTAAAGAAGCTAATAAGTAAAGGAATAATAGTTGGCACGTGATTAAGGGATTATGAAAGTTGGCTGAAGATCGTTTGGTATAACGTATAAACACTGAGAAATTGGGCTATACATTCAGGTGAGATGTGACCAAGAGACACTAAAGGCTCTGAAGAAAGTAATATCACCATTTGTAATGCGTCGTTTGAAAACTGACAGGAATATCATCAAAGACCTCCCAGACAAGGTAATTATTGTATTACGTGTGAGATACGGTCAAATATACCATAAACTGAAGGGAATGTCGTCTACGACCTTCCATACAAAGTTATTTTCCAAATAAGTGAGAGATATAATCTTACGATAAACTGAACTGAAACATATTCTTAGATAAGTGTTGAATGTGCGATGGACTTCCAGGGCTCGAAATTAACTTTTCCGTCTGGGATCTAGAAGGCGACTAAGGGAAAAATTTTGATCGCCAAATCTTAGATTTTGGTCGCCATTTATTTTTCAACATAGTTTTTGTTATTTCGTGAACAGAGAAAGTCATAATTAGAAAGAAACAGCACAAATAATAGATGGAAGCCTTAAGACTGCTCGCATCCAGGGTGATCCCTTTTTAGGATAAAGCCACCAAAACAATATTGCACTGATAATCATGGCCGTGATCATACTACAGTTTGTTTTTTTTATATTGCAGAAAAAGAAATAAGTTGATTTAAATTTTGTGACATTGATACCAAAATATTTTAATTTTTATAAACAATAGTTGAGTCATCTGCCAGCCACCATAAATAATTTCTTTCAAAGTTGACTTCGGCAGTTATAAAAGATCATGTGGATCGCCAGCTGGCTACCATCCCTGAAAAGCTGGTCGCCAGTTAAGAATTTTTAGTCGCATTTGCGGCCAGTGAGTCGCAGTTTTGAGCCCTGTTTCTCGAAGATATGGGATGTTAGATACTTTTGAACCTCGGGGTATAGGATGCTAAAATAGTTTGTTCTTTAACCTCAGGAATTAGTTCTTCTACTCCTAACGAACGTATCCTATAGCCCGTGGTTGAACTTACATTAAACAAACAGGAATATCATCTGACGTAAAGACTAAGGAACGTTTCTGTTAGGTCGGAAGTACTGTTGAACATACTTTAAACTGACAGGAAAATAATCGAAGACCTCCAAGCAAGGTAATTTTTTTGTTAGGGAGAAGTACGTTGAACTTAAGGTGAACTGGCAGTAGCGTCATCAAAACACCTTCAGTGGAGATACTGTTGAACTTACAATGAAATGGCAGGAAGATCACAGAAGACTTCAGACTGGATCACGTTTCTTTTAGATTACGAGGTTCTGTTGAGCTTACGATGAACTGGTAAGGAGGTTGTCAAAGACTTGTAACCTTTCTGTTAGGTATAAGGTACTGTTGAGCTTACGATGAACTGATAGGAAAGGAAAGTCATCAAAGATTTTCAGACAAGGTAATGTTTCTGTTAGATGAGAGGTAGTCTTGAACTTACTATGAACTGGCAGGAGCGTCATCAAAGACCTCCAGATAAAGTAACGTTTCTGTTAGGTATGAGATACTCTTGAACGTAGGATGAACTTATAGGAACGCCATCAAAAACTTCTAGACAAGGAACGTTTCTATTAGATGATAGGTAGTCTTGAACTTACGATGAACGTGCAGGAACGTCATCTAAGACTTCCAGACAAAGTAACGTTTCTGTTAGGTATGAGATATTCTTGAACTTACGATGAACTGATAGAACGTCATCAAAAACGTCTAGACAAGGTAACGTTTCTATTAGATGATAGGTAGTCTTGAACTTACGATGAACTGGAAGGAACATCATCAAAGACTTTCAGACAAAGTAACATTTCTGTTAGGTATGAAATACTCTTGAAGTAATATTTCATAAACGAGTGAGAGTGTTTCATCAGGGTTTCCAAACACGAGAAAACTGATGAAAGCTCGAGGCCGAAGGCCGAGTGCTTTTATTGTTTTCGAGTGTTTGGAAATCCTGATGAAAC
>JAOEJH020060930.1:0-10330 GCA_025448215.2 Palythoa grandis
GTCCAGGGGGAGTCAATGACTCTCATCCGCTTAACACTACAGAAACCGGAGATAAGCACCGGCTCCAATGGGCCATTTAGGCTCATGAAAGGATTTAGCTTCCCACGACCAGTGGAGCTCAAAGTATTCTCGTCCTAGATGCAATGTTGCGGCCTTATGCACCCCCGGTAGGAAGAGGATTAAGTAAGTAAGATGCAATGTTAATGGTCCCCAATTATTTTAATTTGGTTATCTCAGAGCCGGATATTCACTTTGCAGCTATCAAATAACTACAGAGGTCAACAACTGCTTCATTGTGGATAGCCGTCACTTTTCACTAAAGAATGCAGCCATATTATCATTCCGTGATGCCCTGCGTGACAGATTCGCCTAAAGCCATTCGTAGTTCACTCGATCGCGCTGTGGTTTTCTAAAGTCTATATGTAATTTACCTAGAAATCCAAACAGACAGATAACACAAAGTTTTACTACCAAGAAATTTTTGACTCATTTTGGGCAAGTGAACAACGGTCAACTTTGAGCACTGTATCCGACTTTCCTCGAAATTTTTTATTCTGGACGTTGTGTTTATTTGTTTTACTGTTGTGTGATTTGTTGCTCCTTTTATGTCTAATGGCATCAATTTATGAGCAATACTTGTTTTTTCACCCTTCAGGCAAACCTACGAACAAAACTGACGCATTCTGTACAAACAAATCTTAGTAATTACAGACGAGACAACGTCAGCCAAGTTTACCTTCCGAAGTAAGTTAAACTTAGTCTTTAGAGGCATTTAAAGTTCTTGAATGGTTCGTTTTTATATATTGCAATTTACTTCTACTGATCTCTTGGTTGACCTGACTGGACTCATCGTTGGTCTTTTTGTTTTATTAGAATACATTCTTGTGCATCCTGGTACAAATAACCTTTGTCAGAACTTTCGTAAAGTGTACGCTTTGGTTTTAGTTAGTTTTTGTGGTTGCTTAACTATAGAACATTTAAAATCGTCATCAAATTGTTAAATAGATTGATAATGTGTAAGCCATGTCAGAATGAAAGTTTCATGCAAGATAAAGGTATAATTTTGTAGCACTTGGCCTACAAGTGGGCTGCCAGCAGCAATACCTTGCGGGAGTTTATAGAGTGCCAATAAACAAGCCCCCCGGCCACGACCTCCCCCGCAATGCCTGGGTTCGCCTAAACCGCCTAAGATCGGGTTGGGCGAAAACTGCCTCGTTCCCGACTAAGATTGGTGCCACCGACTCGGAATGGTGCCCGTGCGGTAAATTACAAACGGTGCCCCACATCATCAATGCATGTTCCCTGTTCGGTGCCCCCTCAGGATCTCAGGGCATCAAGATGCTAGATCCCGCAACACGAGCCTGGCTAGAGTCCCAGCTGCCACTGTGACGGCCCCTGCTGGCCGGAATCAAACGAACGACGACGACGGAGTATCGGAGTAAAACCCGCGGATTCACGATTGAGATCAACAAATTCCAGCCCTCGTACGGAGCCCCGGCGGGAGTCCATCCAGGGTCGTAGTGGTGGAAGGCGCAAATGATGATCCCCACGCCAACCTGACAGCCCAGCATATAATTATGTATATATGTAATTTACGTAGTAGAAAATACTTTAATGTAATGACGTCCGTTATTTTTTTGCAGGGATGAGGCGACACAAACCAAACGAGATTCGTCGACCAATGTTCCCAAACCATCCACATTCATATCAGGACTACGTGGCTGTAACTCAACCAAGACAACGATGACAATGGTCGACCTCACCCTTGATGTTGACCAAACATAGGCAGTTCCACCCCTCCCCCCTTGATTTATATTGTTGTCGTATTGGCCTGTAACATTTGTCGTCAACTTTTAAAGTCAGTTTTGTTTGCATTAAATTTTCTAGTTTTTATCAAAAAGTTTCTAGATATTTGAATCAAAGTATTAGAGCTTGTAGTTTTAAATTGTTTGTTTACAGTTTCAAACCCAATCAAAACCAATATGAATAAAGTTGTTACTCTGGAGCAAATGGCCATGATACCAAGTAACTTCTTTGCAAGTTCATTGGTTTCTGCGTTCATGTTAAATCTCATTTTGAAATCTTCTCAACAAAAATTCTTCAGTGCAAGTAAACTGAAAGATAGGAGTTGTAAATTAAATAATGCGACAGTGATAAGGGCTTTTGTGTATGGGTTTTGTAAATAAAAGACTTGCAAAACTATCCGTTTTGTTAAAGCATAAAGCTTATGGGATGTGGCTGGAAGAATTTATAAACATAACTGTACTGCACATGCGTACAAGTGTAATGACACAGCCACTAAATAGGGCACTGTGGCCTCACAGGTCAGATGGACTAAGCCCGTACTGAAACCCTTGAAAAAGAGTGAGCCTAAACATTAGCAGCCGTGGACAGTTGTTTCGGCCTTGTTGGATCTCATCGGCACGGCACAAGTAACAATCAGGCTAAATTGGCCGATTCACGTTTTGAATTGGTTCATTACCCGATTCAAGTTTTGCATTGGTTTATTACCCATAAAGATCATTTACCACACTTTTCGTTGCTACACAATGATGGTTTCACGGTGATGATGAGGGTTGTAAAAACCGTAAAACAACTTAGCATGATGGAGTTGTGAATTGTGAAAAGTAAGAATGGTGTAATGGTGAAAGAATAGTGTGAAAAGTATAAGAATAGTGGGTATCTATTTATTTACTGAGGGAAAGTTTTGCTTTGTCAAAGTTCGTCTTTAATAGCACAGTAAATTACATCCCTTCCATCTTTATCAGCACTTTGCCATCCTCATCACAGACAGACACTGCGATAAGCGGATCAGCTCCTCTCGCTTTGTTGGCTACTCCTATTTTTTTTACCCCTGAATTAAGACTTTCGATAGTCATGTTGTACTAGATTTTGGAACCATCGGCACATGTTTTTACCATCATTAACATCGTCCATTTCCCTCAAGACTAGTGTTGTACCTCGTTTATGTGCTGGCTTACATGTACAAGTGCAAATCTTTTCAGCAAAATTTGAATCTTTCATGCAAAAACGTTATAAATATTCGTTGACAAATAGAGATAGAAAAGCTTTAAAACATTCAAAAACTTTTTAAAAACACTAGTTAAAACTTAGTATAAACTGCAGTTTCACGCTTTCATTGTGTAATTTTATCAAGCTCTACCTCACTGTGTACTGAGCACTCTTAGAAATAAGTGAAATATTTTACAGTATAAATATTCATTGCCAAACTTTATTCTTAAAAGTTTATAATAATAATAATAAACAACTTATTTTAGTAAATACGGCAAAAAGTGTATGAAGCTTGATACAAAAGTATAAACCAATAAAAATTCTTCATTTCTAATAAGGTACAGAACAGATTTCCTCTGGATGTCATACAGTCTAAAGTAAGCTATAAAACACTGGGGACACGAGAGTGACATGACGAGTCATTGTACAATAATCACACAGCTGGTTCTCTTCAAAGAACAGAATTATAGTGGCACAGTGCCCTGTACACATTTGACTTTTTATAAGGAAAAGACTAGTCACGCTCAGCCGTTAGACCGACTTATGCCTTGAGAGCGGCTTGTGCATGTTAACTTATAAGATACTTTCACAATCATGCGCAGTGTATATTTCCCACTGTTTTGTCAGGACAGGCTTCCGTGATATTTGTAAGACCCGTGGCCCGCCAAAACAGTGGGAAAGAGACACTGCGCTTGATTGTGAAAGTACCCTATAGGTCTGTTGCTCAATCAACTGTGGCTGCCCTAGGCCCTAACTGTGTGCGAATTTACAAGATACGTGAGATCCCGATTCCTGTTAACGTTAGAAACACATTTTCTCTACATAAATTATAATCTTAAACAATGCAAATATTATTTAATGAATATAAAAATAAATCCGACCACGCAGTCAAGAACAGAGTTACGAGTGGGTAGTTCAAACGAGGTCGGAAGGCAAGCATTTAATCTTTAGTTAAATGACATTCTTTGATCCTGTTACCCCTCACTCAGACTCAAAAATGCAAGCGACTAGGGACGAGTCAGCGTTAGACGTACTAAATAGTACGATTGTTACAGGGGTATCGACCGTCCAACGGTGACTGTTAGAAATCGCCCGACAAAATCTAATTTTATAAATGCCATTACAAACTCACACTGATTTAGGCTGCCTGTGATAAAACCAGCAAGAGTGAGACGGCAAGAGCAAGAGCCTGGACCTCCTCTGGTTCCCCTTGGAATCTTGCTGCTTATTTCCATATATGGAACATTAAGAGAACGCGACTCGACTTCAAAATGGCGCCCTTGTTCAAACTTGGATTCTAAGATGTCGTTAAAATCTCTCTCGACTGAAGAATAATCCCGTAAAAGAAGAAGATGTTTGACATTTATTCTCACCTCCTGAACCAGAAATGGCAGTCAATTATGACATCGTGACTAGAACTCAGTATAATTTCTCCTTAGTCGACCAATTCAGCTGCAGAAGATGGCCAGATATCCTGATCTGGTAAGTACTAGCAAAAAACAAACTCCAGAAATACTGAATATTTAGTACCATTAACAGTATATGTACTGTGGCCAAAAGTCTAGCTAGCTGTGGATTAACGATAATTTAAAAAACAAGACGACTGATTTGAGTTGTTTTGACATGTTTCGGCAGTTTATACACTGTATACACTGCCATCTTCAGTAATGATTTATTATGCAGATTGCAAGGGCGTATAAATACAATTCTTGGTTTTTACGCACTCCCTAGAGACGTCCAAGACAAAAGACGACGCGGCCATGTTGATGCCCCAAGCAAAAGAAATCATCAAAATTCTTTTGTTCAAGAGCACCAACATGGCCGCAATGAGTAATGACGTCAGGTGAAAACCGGCAGTAGGTGCAAAATTAATTATACAGTACTCTTGCAATCTGTATAATAAATCATTACTAAAAACATGTCTAAAAAACTCAAATCAGTCGTCTTGTTTTTTAAAATTATATGCATTGTAGTTCTGTATAGAGAGTGTTCTATATAGTAATGTAGGTATAGTCAAAAACATTTCGTATAACTTACCAAGTGGTATGAGTGATGATGATGGTGATGATGATGATCTTTAACAGTGAAGTTTTATGTTGAATGTTTTAATAAAGAGATACAAGTTCATAAGAGGGCTGATTAAATACGAGCATCGGCAAAGGAGACATCAGTTCCTTAAATCTGCGGCAGAGTGGACATCGAAGGCAATTGTGTCATTATCTCTCATTGATTATCCAATCAGATCAGCAAATCAGGCAATGCAGCTTGAAGGCGTAAGTTGTGATTGGCTTATGAAGTGCCGTGTTTAGAGGTTATCCTTTCAATGGTATCCTAGTGGGCTAAATTTATCTAATATTCTAATTGTGGTTATTGAACAGATCATGACACACCCTCTGCCTGTTTTAGTTTTGAGGGCAGAAAAGGTTTGTGAAGATATGTTGCTCGTTACCCAGTCATCAGTGGTGCAATCAGATGTTTTCAGATGGGAGGGGAGGGTAGAGGTGCAAAGTCAAGGTCAAATTCCAAGGGTTTTTTTATTTTTCAACTCTCCAGCAATGACATCTTTTTTGTTTTATAATTTAAATGTTTGGGGGATTAGCCGCATTGTTTTACTTTTTATTTAATTATTTAATGGCCTTTTTTTAGCAAGGAAAACATTTTGGGGCTCCATACAATAATTTATCCAAGGGAACCCATCAGTAACAACTTTTGTGTTCTGTAGAAGTGATGATTGGTACCAGTTCTTAAGATGAAATAATAAACTATTTTATTGATAAGTTTCAAGCACAGTTCTTTACAGACTTCATACTCAAGAACAACACAGTGGGATAAAAACAAGTTGTTAATTGGAGAAAACAAACAGAATGATTGATGAAACTTGCTGTAGTTTTTTGTACTGTTAAATACATAAAAAAATCCAGTTGATTATTTACTCCAACTGCTAAGTATTATTAGCGTTTTTTCAATACTATAATATATCCCTGTTTTTCCCATGAAAAATGAAAATTTGGTTCAGTATATTCTTTAGCACAATACTGGTAACTATCTTTTACTGTGAAATGCTACTAAGTACTTGCCATTGCTAGAGAGACAGTGTGATTTAATTTTCATGCACAGGTTGGTCCTGTCATTGCCTCTGAACTCAAGAAAATTCTTCAAGACAACGCAATAAAGGAAGAACCCCCATCTCCAGGTAATGTCATTTGAAGTGAAAGTAATAATCTGTTAAACAAGCCCTATAAATATGCTGTAGAATTTTGTAATAATAATAATAATTATAATTCTGATTTGCAGGTATGATAAAGTCTTTATGTCTGATTTTCAAATGTTGGCAACTATGCAGTCAATATGTCTTTAACTTAAATCTCAAAGTCATCAGTCTGAGGCTAAGCAGACCACTGTGCTGTGTTTTTTTAGAGAGACACTGTATCAGACTTGTTTCAGTTGACTCAGGTTTATAAATGAGTATCTCAGTGCCTTTGCTGGGGGCTAACCTGTGATTGGTAAGTGTTCCAATCAAGGGGAGTCAAAGACTGTCACCTGCAGAACATTATAGAAACTGGCAGCAGGCTAGACTTATGAACCACTTGACTCAAGAAATGATTTAGTTTTTGCTATATAGATTATTCTTTTCCTCCTTCTCCTCCTCCTCCTCTTCCTCCACCTCCTTCTCCTCCTCCTCTTCCTCCTCCTCCTCCTCCTTCTCCTCCTCTTCCTTCTCCTCCTCCTTCTCCTCCTCCTCGTCCTCCTCCTTCTGCTCCTCCTCCTTCTCCTCTTCTTCCTCCTCCTCCTCCTCCTTCTCCTCCTCCTTCTACTTCATCTTCTTCTTCCCCCTCCTTTTATCTTCTTGTTCTTGTTCTTCTTCCCCCTCCACTTCTTGTTCTTGTTCTTCTTCCCCCTCCACTTCTTGTTCTTGTTCTTCTTCCCCCTCCACTTCTTGTTCGTCTTCTTCCTCTTCCTCCTCCTCTTCTCTTTCATCTTCTTCTTTTCCTTCTTCCTCTTTTTCTTCTTCTTCCTTCTTCTCTTCTTTTTCATCATATTCTTCTTCTTTTTCTTGCTGTTCCCAATTCCTTGTGAGTTCACTGATAGATTCTTAGAACTCCATCTCTCTATTTCATTCAAACAGGGAAATTTCCCAGCACTGGCTCTGCACTTCTTGTTGCCCTGCTGAAAGGTACTAAAGAAGCTCGACAGAGTGGGTAAGATACATGCTGTATATGTGGCCAGCACTTTTGGAAATGCTAATTTACACAATCACATTTTTCCTGTCACTGTTGTGAAGGTTGCAATGAAGTAAGATTTAGATACTCCAATTTTAATGCTCCAATTTTAAAGACCATGTTTGTTTGACATGGCAGTAACAGTACTTATTGCTCTTACTAGCTTTTACTGAACAGTAGAATATTGTTAGTAATAACTTTTTAGATAATTTTATAAAGTTGGTCGATATAAATTATGTTCCAAATAAATGTCTGAATTTCCCTCAGTTGATTGTTGTGCTTAAATTATTTTACTTGCTAAGTATAAATAAATATATTGTATTTACACAAGTCATCTACTGTATTCCATTTCTGCTTGTCAGACTTACTCAGTTGATCATTGCTGTATGTCCATGTACTATAAGTATTTTGTAATATATTCTGTTGCAGCTGTTCAGATCTTCCCTTAGTTGAAGAAGATAAACTGAAAGAGTTCTGTCAACAACTCAGTGAGGAAAAGTTTAATCCAAAAAGTTACACATCAGATGGGTCTTCAGGTTAGTGGATCTTAAACCTAAATAGTTTTTAGAAAAACTATTGAATGCGTCGGCGAGTAGGTACAAACATGTAGTAATATCAGCTCAAGGCTGAAGATGCTCTGATGAAGGGCTAACACTCGAAACGTCAGCTTTACTTCAGTTTACGGCAATGATAATTTATTTTATCAGCCTTGAGTTGATATATTGCTATGTGTTTGGATCTTAAACCCACTGGTTTATCCCTAAAGATCTTATAAATTTTATATAATTACATGCATCTTTTGAAGCAGTGGTACCTAAAATAACATTTCACTTTCTTAATATTCATTATCAGTTCTTTGTCCTGCATGGTGGAGAATCAATGTGTTAATCAGCCGAGGCTTTGTTAAGAAACGAACGAGAGGTCAGTGTAGTTATGTCATGAATAATATTACTTATTACCTTATTATTATTATTATTATTTAGTAGCCACGACAGGCAATATTTCTTATTTATATACCATGTTCAAGTTGTCTGAAAAGTACACTTTTTCTACTTTTCTAAGCATATTTTGCTGCTCAAGTAAAGGTGCACACACCCAAAACATAATGTGACTTATGGATGAAGAGACAATCTGAATTTATTTTCACTTTGTTTGTGATATCTGAGTCAGTGTGCTGTTTTAATAATTAAATTATCATTTGTGCAGGCAAATGCTCGGTATATGAACTTCTTCCTGCTGGTGAAAAGTTGGCGCTAAGAATTCGAGGTAAGTTATGGCAGTGAAATAACAACATGTGTGCTAGAAAGTGAGAAGCAAATGTCATTAACACAGTATTAGCATGATAACTTTTTATTTGTTTTCAGGATTAGCTTGCTTGTAACCAGTTTTACTATTTCAAAACTGTTTCAAGGAATTGCTTTGCACCATAATTTGTTGCACTGTGTTACATTTGCACATTGTTATGTAAGTTTATTTATTGCATAGTTAGTTTTCATTTCAACATAACTGTGTTGCACATGCGTGCTAGTGTAATGACACAGCCACTAAATTGGGCACTATAGGTTACTATCAATAGACGTCATATTCTGTGCCTTGCAGAATTTTATTTTTTTTTCACAGCCAATTTGCAAATTTTCAAAAGAATTCTTTCTGGTTGAAAGTGCATGGGGGGCAGTTTGACGCAGATAATGATAGTGCAAAGAATGGCGTCATGGGTCAGAGGGACTAATCCCATACTGAAACCCTTAAAAAAGGGAACTTTAGCCTTATTGTTAGCTATGTCGTGCTGAGGAGGCCCAACAAGGCCGAAACAGCTGTCCACTGCTGCTAACATTTAGGCTCACTTTTTTTTAAGGGTTTCAGTATGGGCTTAGTCCATCTGACCTGGGGAGTCAGGTTGGCGTAGTGGTCATCATTCGCGTCTCCCACCTTTACGACCCAGGATCGAATCCTGGACTCGCATGTGGGCTGAGATTTGTTGATCTCTATCTGACTCCGAGGGTTTTTCTCCAGGTACTCCGGTTTTCCTCCCTCATAAAAATTGACAATAACGGGCCTGCAGTAATTGGGGAAACCTGTTGCAGCGTCCCTTTCCCTTCTGGGATAAAGCTAAATAAAATAAAATAAAACCTGTGAGGCCATAGTGCCCTATTTAGTGGCTGTGTCATTACCACTAGCACGCATTTGCAACACAGTTATGTTTATTCTCCAGCCACATCCCACAAGCATTACACTTTTACAGTGTACCTTACTGAAGTTTTCATTTGTTTACCTGCAGGAGATTCATGTCTAGTTCCAAAAACACGACCTCCTTCTGCTGACCATCAGGGGATAACACGTGAAATACAAGGGCAGTCACAATATCTAAACCAAAACTTGCATGAAAACGCAGCAGACAACGCATTGTATGGCAATGATGATGGTTCCAGTGGGTAAGTTATACCACTTTTAACTGGGTGATTAAAAATAATTATATGCTAAAAAAAGATTTATATTCTTATTCTCTCAATAAATTTCCTTAACTACTAATTTATATTCAACATCTAAAATATTTTCTGTATAGTTCTCTGCCAACATCTGTTCCCAATGTTATTTGGGTAGTCAGGTTGGCATGGTGATCATCATTGTGCCTCCTACCTCAGTCTATAACTTGGGATTGACTCCTGGGCTGCGCTTGTGGGCTGAGATTTGTCGATCTCAATCTGACTCCGAGGGTTTTTCTCTAGGTACTCCGGTTTTCCTCCCTCAGCAAAATCGACTCCTAGCTAATTATCATCATCCTTCAGCACTGGCTGGGATATTTTGCACAACAGTTTTTCACAGGTTTCAGTCCAACATAGCAGTACTCAGATCTGCTGGGGCAATGCCCATGTCCCTCAATAGCTAATTATAATTGCCTGTGGAATGCTAATAAAGTTATTATTATTATTGTTATTGTTATTGTTATTGTTATTATTATCTTCAATGAAATAGTGACTACAGTGGATACTACACAATAGTGGATCATGTGGGACACTAGGTAACAATATACACTTAATGACTGCTCACGAGGGAAACATCTGTTTTGTTTCCCGAGAATCACAATGTTTCCCGAGACG
>JAOEJH020061039.1:0-10330 GCA_025448215.2 Palythoa grandis
GGGGGGGGCGGGGGGGGGAGGGAGAGAGAGGCCCTAATGACCCCTTGCCCCCCTCCCCCATTGTGCGTCAATGTTATGATTTTGGCCTATACGTTTAAGGGTTAAAGAGAACAACTTCAGCTTGCATGTAACCGTTCTTTTAGCACGATGAAATCTGACAACCAGTGAGAATCTACAAACACTTTTAAGCACACTTACAATTCAAAACAAAAGAGCAGTCCGGCATTTTCTGTGTTTTCTTTGAGTTTATTTCTACTTAAAATTCATTTAACAATATAAATTCGCTACAAATTTGCAATTTCGTGTGTTCTCTGTTAACGACTGATGCTCTGGGTTCAACATTTTAAAACAACTGAAAGGTAAATTACTTTGCACTATAAATTTGAACTTATCAAACCAATGAGAACCTCTTTCTACACTAACGATGAAAATCATTAACTCATTGTTTAACCGAAGAATCCATTTTCAACTGCTCCACACGCTATCTCATCCACCATCTATCTTTCCCTCAAGGTATACAACTACAGAACCGTTTCTCCAAAGATTAAACTTTTGAATCAAACGTAAGCTTACGCGGAGCGAGGCCAGTTAGGAGAGGCAAACATCTTATGGAACATGGTACATTTCTGAGAACAAAATTTATATACAGCACGAAGAACCATACGGGGATTTATCGGAAAGGATTTTTACCCACACCAAACTTCAACTTCAACAGAGAATATTACCCGGAGCTTAGAGCTCATTATATATGATTGTGAAATGTGAATGTAAAATCGATCGACACAATTTTATTGCATCAATCGTTAAAATCAGAATTATGTCACAGCAAGAACTATCATTAAAAGTAATCAACCACAAGTCCTTAAAAGGGTTTTGCTGAATCACAAAAACTAGTGCGCTAGGCGCTTTTTCATCGATAACACAAATTTCAGTTAGTAAACACACTTGAAAAACAACTTCGTGAGCTTCAAGGGCAACTGTGACACAATCCTGATCAGTGCTTTTTTTAAAATAATTAATATGTCATCTTGTGAGAAAACATTAAATACATTATATACTATAGTTTGTTAGGGCCAAAAGCAGAGATACTTTTGAGAACCTTTAACAGAAACTATTTGAAAATTACTTCCAAGTGCTTGTAGCTTGACTAACAATGAAGTTCCTTCTTGAGTATCAAGACTGGGTCTCTTTGCCTTGTAAGGCTGAATGATTCCTTCTCAAGAACATAGAGCAGTGTACTCAAAAGGTCTTTGCTTATGGCCTAGTTTGAAAACTAAATTGTTGCAGTTAAACATTGACGAGAAAAGCGTCTTCGCTACGTTCTAATACCAAGGTCGTATACGTGTTGAACGTTTTGTTCACGGTACTGTATGGAGCAGAACGACGAATCTAACCAAAAAACGTGTTAGTTGGGCTGACAACATTGTATTCCTTTGAACGCAACGAGGAAACATCACCGTCTACTAGACTAATTTGCAGATAAACACAAAGGAAGCCAAAATATACCAAGGTAAGGATATAATAAAACATTACACATCAAATTGCCAGACGAAATACAGCTACTTGCCTCCACAAACGTATTCAATGATTGGAGTACAAAACTAAAGACAAGCAAAAATCAGCAAGCGTGTTAAAATATTCATGATAAAAATGAAAACTGCACATCTACTTTCCGTCTTGAACGTTTTTTGTATTGTTCTTAAATCTACTGTTAGCTCAAGCTTCTACCATTGCATGGCCTTGTTAAACAACTTTAAACCTACTTAATCAATCTAACAGGCATCGGGTGTAACTATTTTTTGTTCCTTATTCCCCTATAACCGAACTGGGTGTTTATAGCGGGGTGTTCTTACTATGTGACAATCTACTCTCACACCTCACCCTGAGCCGTTAGTCTAACATCTACGAATACATTTGTTCTTAACTTTAACACTGTAAAGTGCTTAATCCTAAAGTATGCTGAAGCAACATCAAGACTAATTAAGCAGCATTTCTATGGCTACCTAAACAAAAGCTTAGTAGATTATAATGGTTTGAGATATCTTTAACAGTCGAGCGTGGGTTAACGAGAAGTGGACATTGGTTATTACACATTGTATAATGACACAACGACTGTGTATCACATCTTGCGTACGAATGTCCTCAGACTTTACCTGTTAAATATGAATATGATGGTAGGGTTAGTGTTGAAGCTGATCATATCATCATAAGTTAGTATCTTCAAATTTTGTTAAATACACACTAGAGTTGCATTATTAAAAGACTACAAAATTTAAAATAGTTTACAGCTTAAGAATTACTTTTGCCTTTTGAGTTAGATGAAAGCTGCAAACAGTGCTATGCATAGTTATTTCTGCAACGTTATAAAAATAGCTATATGTAATTATAACGCATTTTCCGACATCTTTAGTTATCATGATTGGTAAGGGTAATGAGACGTTTTTATGACAGTATCACTTGACAGTCGCACGAGGCTACGATCGACTTGTGGCTCTAAGTGCGCCTTTTACACTCGCACCTCCCCTGCCAAAGCTCCATTTTACGATATTTAAAACTAAACCAATACACGGATGAGAGGAACTGAGTCGAGTTACCCAGTATCGAACTGTGGGCCTCCTTCACTGGAGACCGTGCACTTAACAGCTATGTCACGACTGTATGAGTAAAATCATGTTCTCCTCGCCTTCATAAATCTTGCGTCTTGAATATCAAAGAAAATGATCACAAGCACGACAGAGTATTCTGTACATCGATCAAACAACTAAGAACTTTACTGGGTGCTGCGTCACAACGCATGTGAAAAGCCGGCTCGATAATACAACATTCAGGATTTAGACCAATCATGACACTAAGGAAATCAGAGATTATCAGGAAGTTGCCAATTAATATGTTAATTACAACAAATAAAGTTATTATTAGCTAATGAATAGCGAACGAGGCACACAACAAAAGCCTTGCTATATATAAATGGCTAATACCGAGAAAGTGTGGCTCGAAGAACTAAATTATTTAATAAAAGATAAATATGTTTTCTTTGTAACTTTCCTAGAGAAACTGAAGCACAATCCGGCGTTATTTTTGCTACCGGCCATGATGACCCGAAAGAATTCAACACTTGCAAACCAATCTAAGACTGACTGGTGGTTTGCTCGTTTCAAGTTACGAAAATAGGCCCACTGACTTAAACGGCTCTGAACTAAGAATTACCGGAAAAGAGACGGAGAAAATATCTAAACACTAAGTAAAACTCTTAAAATCCATTAAGAAAACTTTCAAACTAAATTAACGTCCGGACGTCGGCTAGGTCAACGTCATTCTCAAGTCTGAAATGGGAACGAAGGCGAAAAGATTATAATAAACGTTAACCATAATGATAAATATAAATTAAGAAGTTTAAAACACAATAACAACTCGGTACTGAGTTTTGAGCCAATCAGGATTTTGTCCCGCTTTGAATACTTAAATTAAATTTGATGTTGTCTCAAAAGAGCCATCGCGGTAACTAACGGCTGGTTTCGATTTCCATACAGTCGTAATGAGTCCTTTCGGGTCCCCCGGGTCGCTTCAGATGAGTTCAGACGACCCTCGACGACCGGGACGAGTAAATAGAAATATAAACCAGACGGCCGCAAAACAACTGATGCGACCCAAACGACCCGGGTCGCCTCGACAGAATCGACTTCTATCCGGACAACCCAAAGCAACCCAGACCGGAGCGGAAAAGACTGAAACAACCATATGGAAACTATCGGGTACGAACCGAACGCACAGAAACGACCCAAAACAGGCTGTAATGCATTTCTGTGTTGTCAACCCCAGGCCTTCAAGCTTTACAATCGCGTTCCGAGACGATCTGTTACAACCGTACACGACCATATGGAAATCGTCGGTTGTATCGGGTCGTTTCAGTCACCTCGGTCTTAAAAGTCTTTTCGGAAAGACTTGAAACGAACCTTAACGACTACTTGGAAACCAGCCTTAACAGAGGTGATCAGTATGATTAGTCAATCAAACGGACGTATGGAGACGAACATTACTGGTTGCAATATCAAAAGCGGTCTAGTTCGAGTGCGATTCATATTTGAATGACATACATGAAATTAATCGATTGACTGTTTTCTTTTCAAAAATGCGTAGAAAAAAAATTTGATTCACACATTTGATTGTTTTCTTTATCTAAAACTAGCTAATTTTAAAAACGAGATAAAAAATCCAGAGAACAACGAATGTAGCAGAACTCTTCGAGCTTTTATACTAACATTTTCCGATGGGAAAAATAGTATGTAAATAAATATTAAAACTGAAACTAACTGCTTTATGAAACACGGTTTTGTGGTGGGTAGAATAAAATTCCTGCATGCATAACTCACCCAATAAAATCACGTGTTGTAAAAACAATGAACAGTAACAAACAAAGTTCAATTATATTATCTAACAAAATATGCACCCGCATCCGTAAAGGTTAATGTAAATCCTTGTTACGTCAGCCTTTTACTAATTGTTTAAAAAACTCAGTAGTATTACAGTGTACAACTGTTTTGGCGTTGGAGAGCCAAGCGATCTCTGACCTTACAACTCGATGCTATTGGAGTGTACAACTGTTTTGGGGCTGGAGAGCCAGGTGGTCTCTAACCTTACAACTTGATACTATTGCCCAAAGCATAAAACTGTTCTGGCGCCGAAGAGCCAGGCGCTATCTAACCTTACAACTTGATACTATATTGGAGTATAAAACTGTTCTGGCGCTGAAGAGCCAGACGCTATCTAACTTTACAACTTGGAGTCAAGTTCATCACGGGACTTACTGTTGTCACCCTCCTCTTTACCGCTCAGGAGGTTGGACGACTCGTCACCACCTTCACTACCAGGGTTTCCCTTCTCTGCCTCGGGTGTTTCTTTAGGAACATCGCCAGCATCTTGGGCGGGTTTTTCCTCCTCTGCGGGTCTCTCAGGTTGTGCTGCGTCTGTGCCTTTAATAGAAACCTTGACAGACTTTCCATCTCTTTCCTGCATGATGTCTGTAATGCTGGCGTAGTCCGCAACCTGAAGTTTTTCAGGTTTCTTGACCGCTTGCTCTGCTGAATCAGCTTGTGGTCCCGTTTGTGGTTGGAACGCAGCCAAATCAGCATAAAGCAACTCTCCAGGCTGTAAACACAATGATTAACGTTGAACATTAGCATAAATTTATTCTCTACTGTTTGCTTTGATGTGAAAAAAAATATTTAGTCGTTTCAAGCTTGCTTTTCTAAGCATAAAAGCTCTTGAGTTCCTGAGGGGAATCACTCTGATTACCGGTCAGACGCTCTACCCACCGAGCTACAGGAACTCACGTGGGGATCCCGGAGCGGGTCACTTCACTTGGTTCTTGTAGATGGAAAACTGGGTATATGTCCTGCTAACAGCTAGGTTCGATATATACATACGATATCAATCAATAAGTTCCTAAATGACGAGCTAATTTTGTAACTTGGAATAAATACTGTGAAAGAAATATTCATTTGTCTCAAGCTTGTTTTTCTCTACGTCCCCAACTCAGATATTGACGGTAAAGTTAATACATCTGATAAGAACGGAAGAGGGTAACCCGAATTATAATAAATAATAATTAATTCTTAATAAATAATATCTAGGGAAAAAGATCACTTTTGGATAAAAAGAGAGATTATCTCCTCTATTCTTCCTTATCAGGTTCCGTAATTACGCTACTAAAAAACAGTGGAAAACAATAGAGTATTTCATCTGATATTTTTCTATTTTTAACAAAAGAAACTTTGATTCCCTCTGTCTGAGACACCAATATGACCGCTCCGTCTTTTGCCTTTTAAGAAAACATCATATATTTATGGTTCCAACAAACAAAAATACCTTTTTCTTCTGAGATTTCTTTGACTTATCAACTTGGGCATAAAGTGCTTCAGGCTTTTTGGATTTATTATTCCGAGGTTTTGAGGCTGTTGGCCCTTTGTCCATATAATCAAGATCAAGACCAGGATTGTTGTAACCAGTGGGACCAGGTTCACTCATCTTTCTGACGTCCCTTTAAAACAGAAAACTTTAATTTTGTACACCTCTTAGGGCTTCTTATACTTTAAATAATTTTAAACCAAATGCAAAGATGCTATAAACGGTTCCAAACACAGTCAGGGGCATAACCTGACTTGTATAACTGCCATAAAAGGGTAATTAGTGTAAAAGTCTTGGATAATTAAGCTAAAAAAAAACGAAAAAATGGACAGAACGGTATAGGAATAGACCATTTCACAGTTCCCAAAAGGTAGCCAAGTTTCTACATGAAACAGAGGCAAGGTTAACCTGGCACAGTTACAGTAGTGGAAATAATAGACATGCTAATCGGTGTCGTACTTATGATAACTATTTCCACTTCTCTAACTGTGTAGGTCAACCTTCGCCTCAGCTTCATGTTGAAGCTTGGTTACCTTTTAGGAACTGTGAAAAGGTCTACTGGTGAGGGCATTTCATTGTTTGTATAATTTTGTATATCTGTCATTAAAGAAAACTATTTTGTACAAATCAAGTTGAGGCAATAGAAAGAAGTCCCTCTGCATGCATTTAAACTAAACCTTCTACAACCGATGTAAGTTAATCAGCTAATATTTGTATCTTTAGTCATTAGAAGGCACTCAAAACACTTTTGAGATACAGTCACTGATCCAAATGTACTTATAATTACAGAGAAAAATACAATCGATGTAAAATACTTACAGCTTAACATCGCCTCCATTGGAAACTGTTGATTTGCGCATCAAACAAGAGATGCAGAGAAATGCGTTAGGAAAAGGAAATAAATGATGCAATGGTTAGATCTGTTAATAGTTACAACAGTTCTCTTGGTTAACTGAGTTTGTAGGGTTAACACACAATGGGAATCGGACAGATGCACTGAGTACCGGCAATTGCGGTTACTTTGTTTAAACTTCATATCAATGGACTTTTATTAACTGTAAACACTCAGTAGGTCGAGCAAGGCAGGAACTACAGGTTACTTTGTTTACACTTCATATCTATGAACTTTCTATTTACTGTAAACACTCAGTGGGTTGGAGTATAGCAGGAGTTGCGGGGTTATCTTTGCACTTTATGTCTTCTGAGCACTGGTTAATGTAAACACTGAGCGGGTTGGAGTATAGCAGGAGTAACAGGTTACTTTGCTTACACTTCATATCTATGAACTCTCTACTGCACTGTTGGTTGAACTATAGCAAGGGTTACAGGTTAATTTGTTTACACATCACATTTATGAGCTTTCTATTTACTGTAAACACTCAGTGAGTTGGAGTATAACAGGAGTTACGGGTAACTTTATTTACAATTTATATCTATGAACGCTCTATCCATTGTAAACACTCAGTGGTTTGGTTATAGTTATGGGTTACTTTGTTTACACTTCATATCTATGACGAACTCTCTATTTACTATAAACACTCAGTGAGTTGGACAAAGTTACAGGTAACTTTGTCTGCACTTCATATCTTTGACGAACTCTCTATTTTCTGTAAACACTCAGTGCATTGGAGTATAGCAATACAGGTTACTTTGTTTACACTTCATATCTATGATGAACTCTCTATTTACTGCAAACATTCAGTGGGTTGGTTATAGTTACAGACTACTTTGTTTACACTTCATACCTATATACTGTAAACACTCAGTGGACTGGAGTATACCAGGAGTTACAGGTTACTTTGTTGACACTTCATATCTACTTTGTTTACACTTCATATCTATGATGGACTCTCTATTTACTCTAAACATTCAGTGGGTTGGAGTAGAGCAAGAGTTACGGGTTACTTTGTTTACACTTCATATCTATGATGAACTCTCTATTTACTGTAAACACTCAGTGGGTTGGAGTATAGCCGGAGTTACGGGTTACTTTGTTTACACTTCATATCTATGAACTTTCTAATTACTGTTAACACTCAGTGGGTTGGTTATAGTTACGGGTTACTTTGTTTACACTTCATATCTATGAGCTCTCTATTTACTGTTAACACTCGGTGGGTTGGTTATAGTTACGGGTTACTTTGTTTACAAATCATATCTACGATAAGCTCTCTCTTTACTGTAAACACTCAGTGGTTTGGTTATAGTTACGGGTTACTTTGTTTACACTTCATATCTATGAACTCTCTATTTACTGTAAACACTCAGTGGGTTGGTTATAGTTACGGGTTACTTTGTTTACACTTCATATCTATGATGAACTCTCTGTTTACTGTAAACACTCAGTGGGTTGGTTATAGTTACAGGTTACTTTGTTTACACATCATATCTATGATGAACTCTCTATTTACTGTAAACACTCAGTGGGTTGGTTATAGTTACGGGTTACTTTGTTTACACTTCATATCTATGAACTCTCTATTAACTCAACTAATCGTGAGGCTGCTACGTTGCCAGCGTGGTGTTCCCTGATGGTGTAGTGGTTAGCACTCCTGATTAGAATACAGAGAGACGTGGGTTCGATTCCCGCTCAGGGCTATACCAATTTTTTTTCTGACAAATGTTTATTCTTTCTTTCATACTACTGAACAACATACATTGATATATGTTACTTTGTTTATATTTCATATCTATGATCAACTCTCTATTTACAGGTTATTTTGTTTTCTTTTTGTATCAACGGACTCTCAAGTTAATGTAAACACATGGAGTGTTGGAGTACAGCAGAAGTTACATGTTACTTGTTTACATTTCACACATATAAACCGTCTCTATTTACTGTATACACTATAAGTAAAACTTTTTTGTTTATACTTTTGACCTCCAAACGCTGAGTTCAATGTTGACCCTTAACTTCATTCAAAATCACACCAAGAAAATACATTACTAAAGTACGCAATATCAGTGAAAACTGGAAACAACGATCAGTAATAAGTTCCGCTAATTATTATAAGCTTTTGTCAGTAAGGATGAGCAGCTATCGAGTTTTAAAGCGTCTTTCACAAAAAATTAAGCATATTAAAAAGACATAATCTAACCTTTTCGATCTTTCCGACAACGCTTCTTCTTGACTTTCCATATGATTAAACCAATGATGATAAGTAGCACAACAACGACAACGACGACGATTATGATAATGACGGTCTCGTCGACTGAAAGTTAAAGTTTAAAGTCCAACTTAGTTCTCAATTTTAACTCAAGAAGGAAAAGTTAAGGGCTAGGTTAAAAGCCTCTTCGTTGATCTTCTCAACTACTAACGATATCTGAAACCGCCCTTATTTATGCATGAAATAAGCCATCTCCCTTCCTAGATGTTTTATTGCTAAAAGTTTAAATTTCTGCCACATTGTGCCTCTTAAATCGGCTGAAATCACACACAGGGCTCTAAAATTCAATATTTCCGATATTTTATAACTGAATTACTAAAAATCTTAAAAGAAAACTCTTAGGCTGATATCATCTTTTAAAACATTTTACGGTTAACACAGTTGCTTTCTAAGAAATACTTAGAAGAAAATCTTGAAATAAAGAAATATACTTAAGTATGAAGAATAACAGTAAAAAAATGTTGCTGAGTATGTTGCCAACTGCATTCGTGATCTAACCGGCAGGATGCTGTACTGACAGCGAAAAACAATGTGGGAGTGCAGTGGTAGAGGAAGTTTCGAAAAGTTATAGTGCTTTATCATTTTCCGCTTTGTTGTGCTATTGAAGGGTATTGATACTAAACCTTATTGACAGTAAGAAACAACTATTAGTAACATACAACATTCATCTATATAGTCACAGTAAAAGGTTTTTAAGAAGAATATTACAAAAAAAATTGCCATTCGACTTTTTTGTAAGTTCGCTTGAGAGCTTAAAAAGCTTTGTAAAAGCCACGCTTTTTTCCTCATAGAATTTCACCGTCCTTATAGCATACGACTGTAATTTGAGGGTCATAAAATGTTTCAGTCTTTAGTTTCTGCGGGATACTCTGTTTGGCTGTGATATCGGGTGGAGTGTATTAAAAAATCGCTCTTTCTCGGCCCGGCCATTTTATGGAAAAGGTTTTCCATTGAGTAGTGATGCGCCGGGTAAACCATTGACAAAGGTTGCGTTGATGACGTGAAAAATGATGACAAAGTTTGAAATAACTAGATTATGATGAAAGATGTACTACTGAGTATGCTTATAGACCAAGATTTTTCTTCTAGTGGTCCTGTTGGTCAGCTGTTTTCTGATTTTCTGTAAAATTTCGGTCTTTTATTTCTTATCTTCAGTAATAGCTTCTGTAAATCAGTTGAGATTTATTGAGGTTTATTGATTTCAGTTACTGATATAAAAAGTTTACAAAAACCCATTTAACCTGCAAATAGCATTGAGC
>JAOEJH020061133.1:0-10329 GCA_025448215.2 Palythoa grandis
AAATTCCCATACAAAGTCTTTTAAAAATAACCGCTTGTAATATAATCCACTCAAACTGAGTTTGGGCCTCCTGTGGTCTGAATGACCCTTAGAGCTATGCCTAAATCCCTGGTAGGTTCAACCTTGCTGGATTCGTCAACGGGAAGAAGCCAGACCAAAATCAGCCAAGCATTTAGGTTTGGCATTAGGCTAATCACCTATTCCTGTAAAACTTCCATGATTACTGAAACCTCGAGTAACAAAGCAAAGGCGTTTGTTAGTTGAGGCCTTATGTGCCACACAGCATGAAGAAGATAGGTAACACGTAGGCCTAAGATCGATGTAAAATGCAAGAAGTGGTAATTGAGCGAGCGAGGCAATTCTTTTTCTTGCTCTGTCCATTTGTGTAGATTTTGATTATATATTCTATTTGTTGATATTTAGAAACCGTTACCTAGTGAATGTACGAGTACGATGATAAATATAAATAGTTGCCGGGCCGTTGATCCGCTCCAAGATTTTGCAAGTGCTAAACGTTTTTAACATGTCGCACATTCTACGTATCAACTTCCTTTGCAATTTAAATTAAGCGTAGTCACGTGGTGTCTAATTGGTTTCCATGGCAACTGTAGCTACCTAAATGAGGTTACATTTGAAAAAAGTAAGAGTTTTTAGTTTTTCTGGTGTTTTGTTAGCTAAATCATATAGTTTAGTAAAATGAAGAACACACTAGGCTATTATAGTCTAAAACGTCAGAGACTGAGCCGAACGCTTATATTTCAGGTAGCTAGGGGAGGGGGGAGGAAGGTAACGAGTGGGATACTACTCTATTACTAACTCACCCTCACCATCCCCGAAATTTTGACTCGTCTGAGAAATATGACAGTCAATTGGCACAATATTAGTACATGGTCTACCAATTAATTGACATGTTAAATTGACACCTTGAGTTGGCATGGCAATAAATGAGAGAAATTCCAAAATGATCGTCTTTGGCCGCCATCTTGGATTTTCAAGTTTTTCATACATGATTCAAGTTTTAAGTATAATACTGAAAATGATGAGAAAACAGCATTTAGCGATTGAAAACTACAAAATGATTAGAATCCATTGTAACATTGTCAGCGTTTAGTTACTCTTTAAGCGAAAAGTTGAAACTTTAAAGTCAGCACAAATATATTGCGTGACTTTGTGGTTGAGTTGGCGCCACAAGGAATTGAGAGATACACAACTTGTCTGGTCGACGACAAAGAAAAAGAAAAAACAAACCCATCTTATGACTGGGCTTACCAAAGGTTGCCCAGTAAAAAAACTATTTTTCTCACCGAAGTGACCGACCGGGAGACTGCCTGCTAAAGGTTTTTTCATTTCATTTTATCTGCTATTACTTTCTGAAGTAGGAAAAAACCGAAAGTCGCGAGGATCTCTCTTTCGTGAGAGTTGAGAGAGTAAAGATCCAAGTAAGGAATTTGACGAAAAAAAGTATTTATTCGTAATGAGTTCGCAATTTAGTTACCGATTAGACAGTTACCATTTCGGTTTGAATTTTCATGGTTGGGAAATTTTTCAAATCAGTATCATTATGTATCAAAATTACGACATGGGTTGCTGGATGAATACTTTTAGTGAATGTATAAAGACGAAATGTGTATAGTTACGAATAATTACACAACAGCGATTTGATTGCGTAGTATATTTTTTTACATTTAAAATGGACTTTTAGAATACTGCTCTTTTCATCAGGGCTTTGGAGCTTAGCTTCCTTTAATCAGATTACCAAGAACTCAAATAAAATTAATAAAAGCCTAAAAATTGCTACATTTTCCCTGATGTAATTCAAAGTTCAGTCTATGAAAACAAACTCGATCCATGTCATTCTCGTTTGCTAATCTCATCTTGATTTTAACTGGATGAAGTTCAAAGGAACAAACGTTTTATTTTTCTTTCTAGTTCTGCCAAACATTGATCATAAAAGTACCAGGTTTATATCAAAAAGTGAGGGCAGCCCCTTTACGCTATTCTGTAATGCTACTGGTGAACCCTCACCAACCATTCTGTGGAAGAAGATTGGTGGTGTTCCTCTACAGTTTCCTGATGGTGCAACACTTGCTGTAAACAGTGCTGCACCAGAACACAATGGAACATATCAGTGCACTGCAACAAACCTTGCTGGAAGCTCATTTGAGAAACCTTTATTTGACGTGATCATTTATTGTAACAAATAGGCTCTAAACTACCAGGGCATCATGAAAAAATGTACATGACCTGTATTCTTCTAATTCTTTAACTTGCAGATATTGTTTTATCCCATGCCGTAATGAATACAACCAACCATAGAGCTTCACAGCCGTTGTGCATTTCCCGGTATTGAACAAGTATAGTGTTCAAGGGATAATATTCACCGGCTGGAACTCTGCTTTACTCTAAAAAAGTCAGTATAGACCAAAAATGTCCAATCTTTATTTTGCTTTTCTCTAAAAAATACGTCCGATGATTTTCCAAAACTTTGAAGATTATTAAAAATTGTTTCGAGAGGATTTTGAGCAATTTACAAATATAGTCTCAACTCTTGTAATCAACATGTTACACTTCATGAATATGAATACTTTTTATACTTTCCTAATACGTTTTTGAAGTAAAGGCATGGGATAAATTAGTTCTTTAACGATTTCTCGCGAAACACTGTGAAAAATGCTACTTGTCACTCATGCTTTTTTTCATATACACCGAGCTCGTCTAAAAACTCGTATTTTTCTGGAAAATACGAGTGATGCATGGTATATCGTACGGTATCCCACTCAAAATCATTGATTAACTGGTATTTCTCAATCCGGGTTGTATTCTTACATTGCAGACAAACCAGGAAATGCTACTATTTCCTCTTTTGGTGATAGTGATGGCAAAGTAGTTGACGATAACAGTGTAACACTGACCTGTCAGGCATTTGGTGGCAACCCCGATGTCTATTCTTACAAGTGGCAACATAACAGAGTGAACATCCCTGGAGGAGAGGATGGTATTTTGGAGCTAATCACTGTTAGCAGAAACCAAGCTGGGATTTACACCTGCATTGCAAACAACAGTGTAGCTGGAGACGTGAATGTTACTAAATCACTGACTGTACTCTGTAAGTAAAATTATAAGTTACAGTATATTAGTTTAGAAATAAAGCTCCCCTCAAGTTGAATTACTCAGAAAAAAATCCTGAGTCAGCGACTCAGGATTTTTTTTCTAAGCAATTCAACTTGAGGAACACTTCTTTCTAACTTTTTAGCCAAGTTGCAACATCCATATAAAATTATAGTGTTAAAAAATTGATATTTTCACTTGTAAAACGCTTTTTGGCAATAACTAGGTTTTTTCATCACTTATTATTGCTATTATTTCCTCAGTATTCACAGCTTGGATGGATGCTGGTGCAATTAACGTTGGGTTCAAGCCGTAACCTACAGCCTCAGACCTCCAACACTAGTTTTAGAATTCTTGTAGAACCGAGTAGTGCCGCTTTCTGTAGGAGCTCTATCTCCGTCTGTTTATTATCATTATTATTACTAACATTATTATAAAGTATCTTATTAGGAGCAGCAAGAATAATGTGTATGGTGATTAATGATGAAGGAGAGCCCTTGGTCATAGTTTATGAACTGCTCCTTGAATATATTGGCAGCATAACTTTAAAAAGGTATTACAAGGGGATAATACAAAAATACTTTCATGTGGTCTTGTGCGCTCACTATATCATTCTAAAGAAAGGAAAATATACTAAAAAATAACAAAATTCTCTACCTCTGCATGGGCACTCTCTGATTTTAAATCTACGTGTTTTATATTACCATAAATCATGATTTTTTTGTAATTCTCCTCAATGCAGACGAGCCAGCTAATGCGAATCTCACTCTGGAGCAAGGCAACTCCAAAGTTAAATGGAGCACTGAAGTTACTCTCATCTGTAATCTTGAAGACAGCGGCGATCCTCCAGTAGACAACTACACATTTTACTGTAATTCTCAACTGTCATCAGTTGTCCATTCCAAAAAATACACCTTTGCTGTCAAGGCAAATGTCAATTGCAGCTGCGAAGGTAGTAACTCTGTTGGTGGAAGTGGGAAGTCGAACATAGTTCAAGTGAAGGTTTATGGTAAGTACATTTTTGTACTTTTCCTCGATTATTTGTGTTGTATTCACTCATAATGAATGAATGAATGAATGAATGGCTATTTCTTCGAGTCCGAAGATTAGAGGGGAGTTAGAAAAGTACTTGTCGTTTTTGCCTCTTTTCCAACGCTGTAGGACTTTTTCCCCGCCTGCGCTAGGTGTTTTTTAAGTGAGATGCAGTGCGCGCAAACCGGTCCCACTCTTTAGGCCTGGAAGTCTTCCAAGGGGCTCAGCAGGCTGAGACAACCAAGGGCAACTGACAGGCTGTAGGTTTTATATCAGAGAATCCCTCTCCTAGGTGAGTAGCCGACCAAGGGTGACGAGCCCCACCTGCCCGGAGCGCACCTAGTTATACTGCGCCAGGCACCCGCAGTCGTCCTCTCCTTTTAGTTTTAAGGGGCACCACGGGAGGTTGGAGTAGGACTTAGGGTCTGCGCCACTCAGTGGATGTTTTGAGTCCAGCATGGAGCTCACCCATGCCAGCATCCAGTGACTATGTAGGCCCTATTCACCCCCTTCGCTCATAATGTCTACGTGGTAACTGCATTCGTCCATTCGAATTTTTTGAGTGGCTCTGACACTTTTATCTAATGCAGGAGTTGGATTGCTGATTGTCAGTGCCACAATTTGTGAGCTCCTCTTGCTTATTCATTTGTTTAATTGGAAGAGATTCTATATCTATTAGCAGGACTACTAGACTACAGTAGATTTGTTATAACAAGCATTCATTATTTTGAGGTTCTGTTCCAAAACTTATACTGCAATTTTAGCCACTCTGAAATTGCCAAAAACATGCCATTGTGAACAGAAAATGGAGGACTTACATAACAAACGGTTTTAAAATCAGAGGCAATGCTTTATATCATTTGAATTGATTCTGTTCACAGCCTCAGGCTTATAACTGTAATTAATTGCTCATACTCATTCGTGGGGTTTTAGTGAAGAATGGTAGTTAGTTTGAGTAGGAACTAAGGGAGCTCTCTGTTTTATCAAGTGCCTTAAGAATTCATTTCAGTCTTGTTTGGACAGTCAGTTCTATCTCAGCACAGTTGATTCAACTATTTTTGAGCTCCCTTGAGTGGGCATTTTTTTCTTACTCAGTGAAGATCAAAACAAGAGTTGCATTTGTCGCATAAAATAATTTCAAAAGTTTAGAGCTTAGAACATGGCATTTTTTGCTACTGCCTTAGAGCAGCAGGTACTGTATATAATTTTATCGTAAGCACACACTGTTTGAAACCAATTTTTAAAGTCATTCCTTATTTTAATTAATTTTATCACAGCGGTAAGTGAGGATGTACCACTAACCTAATTTATAGAAACAAGCAGCAAAACGCGGTAGAAAATGTATAAGTATTATTAAACTAGCAGTTTGATTTCACAATTATATATCACTTATGCTCACAATGATGCGGTTAAAAGTTGATTAACTTTTCACACAGTTTCAGTCATTGCTATTTTTTACCTACAATTAAAAGCAGGATCATGGCATTTAACTTAAGTATAGCTGAACCAATTGCAGGGGCTTAAAAAAGATTTAGAGTAGGACTTTGAGAATGAAATTTAGACGGAGGGCATAGCGACTGGTAAAGGCCTCATCTTTCTAGAGGGGTCCAAGGGCATGCTACCCCATGAAATTCGAGCGTCGTGCGGTGCCTTATTTTGAAAGCCCTGAAATGTTGTTAAAGTCCAAATATAACATCGATCTGAAGTCATGTATAATAGTGGATTCAAGCTCCATTTGATTTTACTACATTCAATGGTCTCTAAAAACACAAACAAAGGAACAATTACATTTGTTTTTCATTTAAATGCACAAAGCAGAAAAACATTTTTGATGATATTGTTCAGCTACAGTAGCTTGTTAGTAAGGATGGTATGTACAGTAATTATAGGTCTTAATTTGTTTTACTTACATGTACAATAGTGGTCGAGACTTAATATCTTTTATGGTTTTGCCTCCACTGTTGGATTGCACTTATTGTTGTAGCTTTAAGGAGATATTATGGTTTACATCTTTGCCTTTTGTATTATATGGTAGATCCTCCAGAGGTTACCCTTTCTGGTGCTACAACAGTAGTTGAAGGAGAAAATGTGACCCTAACCTGTAACGTTACTGGGATTCCACAACCCAGAGTTGCATGGAGCCGAGTTCTAACAGATATGATTTCAAGTGGGATCATAAGTCAGGGGTATTGTACAAGTAGCCTTTGCCTGAAGACTAATGTCAAACCACCTTCCTCTGGTGACCGTTTCCGTGTTGAAGTTGTGTTGACTTTGTTTAATGTCTCATATAGTATGGAAGGGTCTTATACTTGCAGCGCAAGCTCAGTTGAAGGAAGCGATAATGATACCAATTACATTGATGTTAAAGGTAAGTGGTTTTGCTATATTATTACTTGCGCGATATGTATCCGTAACTTAAAAGGTTTTTCTCCAATCCTTGTGTTCAGCATTACTTGTTAGTATATGTTTAAGGGGAAGTTGTTTGAAGCGTTCAACTTGACGGTTTTCTTAGGCCCATTTTTTAGTTCTACGCCCCATGACCGAAGGGTAGAGCGCGGAGCTGTGAGATACAAAGTAGGCAGCATATTGCCAGTCTTAGTATGAACAGGGTACCCATGAATGGCAAATACTGCATCGAGCCATGTAAGAAGGTTAGCTGTTACTGACTTGAGGATTTTTACTTCGTGCCATTTTGAATGGTAATCGGAGAGAACAACTACTGACTCAACAGCTAGAAATGGACCTCATAAAATTATGCCGAGGGCTAGATAAGTCCAGGGCTGTTGTGGTAGTACAGTTGGTTTGATAGGTTCTGGTCTTTCTGGTCTGCCTGTGATTTGACATGGGTAGCATGAACGAATGTGATGTTCAGTGTACTTGTTCTTGGAGGGCCACCATAACTTAGAGCATATCCTTTCTTTACATCTGGTCATGCCTGCATGGTCCTCAAGTGCAATGCTGATGGCTTTGGGTCTTAGTTGGATGGGTAAGCTAAGACAATTCTCTTTCCACGTAGTACTATATCCTCAGTGATGCAAAGCTCATTTGCATTATGATTGTAGCCTTCGGGCATCTTATGTTATTGTGCATGAACAATGTATTGACGAACTTAAGTGAGCGATAAACAACGAGACGGTATCTCAATTTGTTTATGCACCAAAGGCACTCGCTTCTCATCTTCTTCCTCGACAAAACTATAAGTCAGCCTATAGCAAGTCAATGTTTATAAAGTTTATTCAAAACTGTTATAGCTAAGATAAAGTATTGCCAAGCTTTTTTATATCTATCTATAATTATATTGTTTTCCACTGAAACAAAGACAACTTTGGTTGCAATTAACGATTTTTTAGCCATGCTTAGAGATGTTACGCAAGTGTCATAGCAGTTTGTCTTTACCGTCTTGCTTCTACATTGGTACTAAATGTAGGTTAACGATTACGCGGCAAAATGCCTTGTTGCTAGTCTGAAAGTTTTGTTGTGACGAACCTGTTGTTATTCATTGCAGCTACTACTAGTGTTCACACTGTAATTCGGGTCATTGAATCTAGAATGCTGTTTTACAAGTCACAAGGACTTTTTTCTATTGGTCTTTTCTGCCGACGTGTTTTCAATAAGATACGTACAGAAATCTTTTCTTTTTTTAATCTTTCTTTATGTGAATACTGTTTACTTTCGGAGTAGAGTATACTTTGTATTCTGCATTAAATGTAAACATAGAATAAATGAAAACAATAATACTTGCGACGTTGTTTTAATTTTACCTTAGTACCTGCAACGATTAAAAAGCCTTTGTCGTGTGGAGAGGCAGTTTCAGGCCATCCTATGAACTGTACCTGTATAGCAAATGGTAAACCACCTCCCAGCAGTGTTCAGTGGCTGGCACCAAATGGTACATTGCTTCACACTGGAGATTTGTATACAACTTCCAAAGTTGAGTTATCAATAGACAAAATGTACTACACTTGCGTAGCCAGTAATGGCTATGGTCCAGAGGCCAAGGCAAATACAACTGCTTTCTCTATTCGAGGTGAGTGAAATAGGATGCCTAGATAATGTTACCATGGATACGCTTGTATTAATAAAAAATGATTATGTGTTGGTATAGTGCAACAAATGAGCTTTTGATCTTGTTATTCGTTGCAGTTCCTGTACGCTCAGTGGATATCTCTTGTGAGAAAGCGATCCTTGGTTTTTCAATGACATGTAATTGTACTGCAGATGGTAAACCACCACCAACTACTTTCTACTGGAAGAATGCTAAAGGAAAAGTGCTTAGTAATAAACGTTCCTACACCATTTCAACAGTGACACGGGGTTTGAACCAATTATATTTTACTTGTGGTGCCTTCAATGGCTATGGTAACAGGGCAGAAAAAAACACAAGTGCGATCTTTGTGCTGAGTGAGTTTAAAGACCAATGCTTTTTTTTCTTTTCTTTGAATTTACCACAACAAATTAAAATGCATGGGATAGGAATAATCTCTAAATAATTTTCCATGTTTTTTTCGAACGAATTTAAGTTTAGTAATGAATTTTTGTATTCTACTAGCTAGTCAGAAGAAACATTTAGGAACAAGGAAAATAGTCAGTACCTAATATGCAAATTTATTAGTTGTTACTAAATAAATCTAAGTCTAGGATTAAAGGTTGAAGGAAACTTCTTGGTCCGAGTTTTTTTTATATCGGAAACCTATTTACTAATGGTATTTTATATTTCATGCCGAGGAGATGTACTCTGTCGTTGAAATTATTAAACAGCCAACATATCCATGTTTCAGTATTCTACGAAAATTTTTCTGACAGTGTTGTTCCTGTGATAAAAGAAAAAATGTGTTGTGGAAGTTAAACAGTAAAAAGTAGTAAAAAAAATAAAGCTAAGGTGAAAAGCGTCCTCGATGTACTTAAAATAGAGAAAAAAATAAGAAGAATTTTTAATTGATAGCAAAAAAGGAAGGCGCCATGCAGTTTATTAAAGGAATGGGAGTTGGGAATGACATCATGGCCGAACGTGTGTAAAGAAGTCCGAATCTCAGAGTGTAAAGAAGTGTTTGAAAATGAACCCAGGTCTAAGTAATTTGGTGTAATTATATTTCCAGCTACTTCGCTGCTAGCTTCTTTACAGCCAAAAAGGTAAAAAAATAAAGAATATTAAAACTTGTGTATCCTTCTTTTAGCAGTTTAGTTAAAGGTGTATTTTTTAGTTCCAGCACATACCGTGAATGTGTCCTGTGAGCCTGCAGTCTATTCCTACCAGATGAAGTGCAACTGTAGTGCTGAGGGTGTCCCATCACCTGGACAATTTGTTTGGAAAGCACCAAATGGCTCAGTTATTGGTCACGGCAGTCAGCACGTTACACACCAGGTTCAAATGTCACTAAATAACTCTTACTACTCTTGTGTTGTTTCAAATGGGTATGGAACACCTATGGAACAAAACACCTCGGCATTTAGAGTGTTTGGTAAGTATTCGTAGTTTTTGTCCCATTGTAGGGGTTGATGACCTCTATAAGCAAGTTTAGATTGTTTGCCAAGATACCATTTCAAAATTCAAAGTTGCCAAAACTTTCGACAGTTAAAAAACGCTGAATTGGATATGTATGACGTAAGTTAAACAACGTGTATATACTCAAAAGAGACACCATGTTTGAGTTTACATGAACGTAAAGCCTGGGAATCACTCACACGATGCGGATGACGTCATCATCTTCATTACGATACGTTCTCGAATTTCCATACTAAGGATACGTATGCATTTTCATTTGGATCCACTTTCGAGAGCCGGCGTGTTCAAATTGATATGGTTTCGCTAAATTAGTGTGGACAGAAGGTCTAAAAGCTTCTTATTTCATTGCTTCTTTTGTCCTATTTTTTTAAAAATTAAAACCAAGGATCTAGTTGTGCTTTCTGCAATATAAAGCCAACTTAAAATTGATTTTTAGAAAGTTTTTGAATTTAATGCTGCAAGGGTTGTGTTAGATTAGTTTTTAATATTTGTGCCTAATAAAATACAAGCTTCAGTAAAAGAAAATATAAATAGAGAATAATACATAGGCGCGTGGAGATATGGAATTTATTTTCGAGTGTTCAAATTTCCCGCAGCGAAACGAGTGAGATGTCAAATTTGAACACGAGAAAATAAATTCTATATCTCCAAGCGACTATGTATTATTCTGTTTATTATATAAACAA